>JARK01000160.1:100429-118860 GCA_000688135.1 Ancylostoma ceylanicum | reverse complement strand
GTGGCCCCTCCAAACTCGTCCGTCCCACGGTGGAACCTCCAATTGCCCACCCTTTTCCCACTGTTAGCCCACCGCCTCTCCATTTCCACGGTGGGCCCATGGTTTGCCCACGGTTTGCCCACCCTTTTCCCACCTATCCCTATTCCCCACTTCTCCCTCCATTTGTCCACTAATGACCGACGGTTTGCTCACTGTTAGCCCACCTATTTTACATCCCTACGGCGAACCATTTCTTGACTTTCATCAGTTTTCTTAATATAATAGATTATTGGAATCAATGATTAAACACTGCTGTAAGTACTCAAGCAATAAGGCAACCAGTCGTATAAAGCTTCTCAGTACTGTAACTAATATTTGAATTTTTACTTTACAAAAACCTCTTTAATCACCATGTAAATGTTGTGGATCATGTCAATTTGAATCACTACTTAAGTATCATGAAGGCGCCATCGAGGCGGTTTATATAATTACAAAAAGTAGGCAATTCTTTGTCTGCAATGGATTTCCCTTATGTTAATATAAAATATAAACCCGGCTGGAGTACGGAGCACTTGGTAGGGGCACCCGTTGTGAACAATGTTTTCTAGGAGTGAAAGGAAGAATCTGACTGGACATGGACGCGACATCAACTCTTGGGAAGTAGTGTCAACGTGCCCAAGAGACCCGGACCGCCTCGAACTCCCTCGCGCGGGTTGGCAGGGCCTTATTTGCGTGGGGGGCCCGGTTCCTCCGGAACTATATCCGAGAATTGTCCCGGAAATCCTGATTCACCTGCAATATCCACTGAAAATAATTCCGGACAATCTCGGTTTCACCACGGAAATTCATCGTTCTCTTCTCGAAAATCCCCCGGTTTTCCCACGAGAGCCCCACAATTGTCCCACGGTGGGCCCGCGAATAGCCCGTGGTGGGCCCTCCATTTGCCCATGGTTGACATGCCGCATATCAACCATGGGATAACGGTGGGCCCACCGTGGTACGAAAGTTCAGAGCTGGACGTCCAAGAAGAGCAGAGCGTTCTGTGCATAACCCCGGTCGTCCCCCCATCCGCCGGAACTCAATAACGTGCTCAGGGGACAGCTGCGAGGGCACGTGGGGGAACGTCTTTTGATTGTCGGGGTTAGGTGCCCCACGATTTTGGTCCACCACCAGGTACAACTGGGGGTGGACCCATTTCTACCTGCATTCCACCCCCCACGAATGTCTGAGATTGTGCATCACCAAAAAACTTATCGCGTGACGCTAAACATCACTCTCACGACCGCAGATCATCAAGTAAGTATTCCGTTGTCAAAAGAAATGTATCCGACCCAGACTACGTTGGACGAAATGTAATGTGTATCGGAGACCTCTCATTTGAAGCATGCTCTCTCCGCCTCTCTCGTTCAGCTCGGGTGTGGGTCATTATGAGGCAAAAAGGGGCGCATCACGTCCACGCGATTAGTCTAATCGAGCCGTGTTCCCACCTTTTGCGCTTGACTCGTAGTCATTCGCACGCGATTTCACCATACTGCACGCGCACAATTTGAATTTGAGTGAGGACGAGCTGCCACCGAAGGAAAGGAAGTTATCTCTTCATTTTGCCTCGTCTCCCACACCCGCCCAGCTCCCGTCGGGATTGTGCATTCACGCAATCCATCTAAATTTTCGAGAAGAACTGTACAGGGGTGTATGCAGTCTCTCAAGCTGATCTTCATATCATCTGAGTGAACACCAGGAAGGGAAAAATGTTACGCTGTTGGAGAAGCAATAGACGCTGCACGCATATCGCCATCTTTCCTTGAGGATTTTCAGTTTTGAATCCGCAAATTGGGATGAGAGAACAAGAATTACATGTAGATCGTTCCGGAGATTGTACATTTTGCGATACAGATCAACATATTTCAAGATGAAAAGATAAAGGTTTGAAAAAGTATAACTGCAACACTGAATTACATAGAAATGCTGTAGGCACTTCTCAGAATAAGTAGGTCAGATCAGATTATTATGAAGTCCGGAACGGATGTAATTATTCGAACATCATTGTTCTCACAAGGGTAGGATACTTAATCAGTATCGCATTTCGTAGCGAAGTGTATATTGCCTAACGCAGCTCGCGTCGCTGATTTCAAATCTGTTTTGATCTGCTCCTAAATTTATCTCTATGAGAAGTTATACCCGTTTTCCCATGTCAGGGACGCTCACGTAGGGCGCACAAGGACAGAGATGCGTAGTGAGTCGTGGCGCAGTGGTAGGTTTCTTACCCTTCAGGATGAACATCGCGAGTTCAGTTCTTCTCACAGCCTGCTGTTTTTTCTTCCACCTGCTGTTTTCCTCTGAAAATCCACCCTATGCAGTTTTATAAGGCTTCTCACCAATGAATTAATCTTCTGCAAGTTTTGAATCACTTAGAAGGATTCTCAATGCACCGATTTTGGAAAGTTACGTAGCTGGTTTTGCCAAATGTACGAAGATTGAACTTCAGCAGTTCATGCGAATTTATGGTAGAATAATACAAAATGCTCAAAACAAAATAGCTTCTCATAGTGTGGGCAGTGAATGAAAAAGACCTCGTTACAGTCATAATGTCCACAAATTGCTACCAAAACGTAAACACACACACACACAAAAAACCCATGAACTTTTGGATTCTCTTTGTCTTTGTACACTTGGTAAAATCAGCTGTGTCACTGTTCCCAAAATCGATGTGGTAAGAATCCTTTCAGATGTCTTCAAAGTCCCAAAAAATCAATTTGTTGGTGGAAAGCCTCATAAAACTGCACAGAACGGACTTTCAGAGGAAAACAGCATGTGGAAGGAAAATGGTGAGAACCCCACCGAGAAAGGAACTGAACTCGCGATGATGATCCTGAAGAGCGAGAAACTTACCATTGCGCCACGGCTCACCTGAACCATCGACCTTGTGAGCCCTACGTGAGCGTTCCTGACATGGAAAAACGGGTCACAGACAATTTTAGGAGCAGATAAAAACAAATTTGAAATCAGCGTCGCGAGTTGCGTTAGGCAATATACACCTCGCTACGAAAGGCGATACTGATGAAGTATCCTTCCCTTTTCAGTTTTGTATGAAATCGTGCTAGGTAGTTTATTTCTTACAGACCTCCCTTACCATTTATCGCACAATACATGAAATCCATGGGAAAAAACGACGCAATGTGGAGATATGATAAAATCAAGAACATTCGTCTCTTTACACCATTTTCTCAATGATGCTGGAACGATTTACAGCGTGCCAGTTTTAGTTTTTGCTCATCGCATCATTCAGCGCGTTACAAAACAAAGCCAATAAGCAAAGATTCGCATTGCCGATAAAGGTAGAAAAGGGGAACGTAATTCACACGTCTTTCCGCTCCCCATCTTGAAGTTCTTGGTAGAAAATTACCGCTCTTAGCCGGCATGCATTCCAAGAATTTCCTTTCAAGTTTTCTTCCCTTTTTGCTTTGACACATCCCACTCCAGCTCTACTTTTCCTTGAGACAGCTCCGTAGTAATTGTTTGTCATTTCTCGCAAGCCAACGAAAAATGAATCATCACAGGCTTTGTCAAAGTAATTGTTTTCATAATATGACTTAAAACAGTCGTTCACTCAAATTAATCGTACAAACATTCTCATGTGGACGAGTTCTAGATCACATATTCCTCCATCGGGCAAGATGCACTTTCTTGAATAACTCTCACATCTACCACTGCATCTCCAATACATGCAACTTTTAAGTAGGCCTCGACCTTTTCACATCAAATGTGACATGCGTCTCGCGAAAAAAGAAGAAGCTCATTGAATTCATGAGATTCTTTTTTACATTGAAGCAAGCCAACCTCACCTACATCTAAATTACATTTCCTCCTGCGAAATTTACAAACATCCATTTCAAATGAGATTTTTCTGCTATCTCGGAGCCTCATGTGACACAACCATTGTTTCTGGCAAAGTTTGTCGACTCCGGTTATGATCATATTTATTGGTGAGCTTTCGTTGTATTAACACCTTCGTTGATCCTACAACATGTCCACTTAATTCACGCTACATCATTGATCATCAACAAAGCTAACTAACCAAACGGGACACACATAATGCGACAGATCAAAAGAGCATTCCTTAAACGAATTGGAGCTACCAGAGCTGCGACATTATATCTATATGACGAGGTCACATTCGCCATCCTTAAATAATTGGCCTCAGCGTGTCCATGAGCTCATCTTTGTGTTCCTTTTGGGGGACTGTCACTTTACCTCCGAAACCTCTATTAGTTTTCTTTCTAACGGAACCTGTGATACAATGAGCGGTGTATCACATTCACTTTATGCTCTCTCGGTCTGCGCTCCTTTCTAAAGCATCGATGGAGAAACTGTTCATACACGAGAAAGAGGCACAACCAATCTATGCATCTAAGATTGTGGACAACTTACGCTTCCATTGATTCTCCGCTTTTTTTTTCCTCTCCCGGTATAAGGCTTTGTAAGTCACCCTTACAATGCAAAATAGCTACTCTTTTTTTAAGGTAAATCCTACATTTCTGGTATAGTGCATGGTCTCCTCAACCTTCCGAGGTTTTTGTCATCCTTCAGATTCTTATGTGTGCAACCGAAAAGCTACATATATTATCATTCTTCTATATTTGGTCTTTCATTTGCAACAGTATATACGGATGCCTTCACATCTTGACTCAAAGCCACACTCCGGGATAGGACGACGGCTGCGTAAGCGTCACGTCTTAGTAAAAGAGGTGGTAGCAGTAACGAACTGCTCCCCACCAATTTCCAACGCTTTGCTTCTATCTTCTGGAAGAGTTCCACTCAATGATGAGTGAATTAAATCTTTAGTTCGCAGCTCGAAATACGGAAATACAAATAAAACAAAGTTTGAAAACACTCAAGTTTATTTTTTTTCATCAACCCGTGGACCTACTTTGAAAAATCAAGCTCTTCATGGAGTAATTCATCTTTTTTTTCAAATATGACTAGCGCCCCTACGGGACGCTAGAAATTGGGGTGGGGCAGCCACTTGAAGTATGCAAAGTATCCACATGTCGGAGTCCTCAGAAAATTATGAAACAAGCGGAATCCTTAACTGTGCCAATATACAAAATCCCACCTATGAAATGCGTATATTCTGCCATTCTGGCAGCCCAGCTAACGTCGGACTTCCGATCCTGATGGTACCCCTGATCGAAAATTCTCCATCACATAATGGCACGTGAATTCACCCTCCGGTGTTATGTTATTTCCTCCCGTTTTATCACAGCATTTCTTTATCCGCATCTTGACGTCTCTCACAATATTGATCTGAAGTGCACCCGAACTCCTTCAACAATCCCGTGGCCTGGTCTTTCCACGCCATAGAGCTCCGGCGCACCTTCCTCACCCAAATTGTTCCCCATAATTCTGAGCGCTGCCTCATCTTTCTCCTTCGATAAATCCATATACTTGGGTTTTCCACAGTACTGGAGCAGAGGCACCTTTCTGTATCCGTGATCGTATCCCTGGCGTTCTTCACACTACTACCCGCCAACATAACCATTCTCCATTGGTGATCTCATATCTCGGTGTTTTCCGCAGTACTGGGCGCTGGCGCACCCTTCACATCCGGCGACCGATATCCGCGCATTTTCAACACCAATGAGACTCGTTCTCAGACATTCATGGGGGTGACGGGCAGGTAGGACCCCCATCGCTCCGCCCACTTTTTGAGTTGAGGGAGCATATCTGGACGGCCAAGAAGAGCAGAGCGTGTTGAGCATAACCCTGGTCGTCCCCCCATCCAACGGAACCCATAACGCGCTTTTCCACCCCTAAATTCCACCCCCACGAAAGTCTGAGTTTCCAGCTGAGCGTTCAACTGGTCCATCCGTGCAGCGAAAGCATCTGCCCATCTCGTTGGTGGTCTCCCTCGAAGTCGTTTTGTTTCTCTTGAGATCCACTCCATAGTTCGTCTTGTCCATCTATCATCTTCCCTTCGCATTATATGACCAACCCATCGGTGCTTAGCTTTCGATACGTATTCCGCCGGCTCGTGAAGGTGGAATATTCGTCTCAAATCGGAACTGCGAATTCCGGCTTGCAGTTCTTTGCGCCGGTTGTACCTCAAAAGGCATCGCTCAAGCGCTCTGTGCATGGTGCGAAGTGACTTTAACGTGGCCGCGGTGTCCGACCACGTCCCGGCAGCGTAGCAGAGCGCTGGAAGTACTGTCGAATCGAGAAGATGATCACGGAGTTCCTGGTCTGTCAGGTGGCCAGTGGCTTCACTGAGAGGTCCGAACGCAGCCCACGCTGCTGTTCTTCTCCTACCCAGCTCTTCTTTGAGGTCGTTCTCCATGTTCAATGAATGTCCGAGGTACACATAGGATGTCGCTTCTGTTGCTTGAATCTCTTCAAGTTCTATTCGTTCTCCATCGCAGAAGGCGTTCTTCATGAACTTGGTTTTTGTCCGATTCATCCGCAGCCCTATGAAAGAAATAAACGTGTGTATTTATTTTTGTGTGTGAGTGTGTGAATCGAAATTCAACGGGCGTGGCGTAGAGTAATGGGAGTGCTCTACAATGGATCCACTGCTAGCTGGTGTGTCCTTGGGAGGGTATACATTCAAAAAAAAATAAAACTTATTGCTAGCCTACTACTTATTCCTCTTCAGTACTGATTTCGATAAGGTTTTTGAACCTCTCCACAGTAGCAAGAACTGAAAGGCAAGAAACAGTTCTAGTGGAAACAAATTGAAACAATTTCAGTTGAGCACAAATCATTGTATCCTTCAGACAATCCGTACTGAGTTATATCTCTGCCCTTCAGCAAGCAATATCGACAGTATACTTGCATCCATCAAGGATGGAAATGTGGACACGACTCCCTATGACAGGAGCAGAATCCTACCACCTTTTCATCGATTCATGGAGAAGTTTGAGGCATGCATCATTTTCCTCATAGATACATCAGAATGAAAGCGGATAATTAGTTCTAGGTATCCTTCAAGTACAGTATCAGCTTGTGTATTATGCCGAAAGCAATGTGCACTCTTGGAACGGCGATATTCTGCTTCCTCAATAATCCTGCAAAGTTCAAAGCCAACGGGCGAAGAATCAGCACTGAGACATGGGCAACTAGGTGTTGGTTATCATTTTGAGTCATTTAAACTGTTGGAACAATTTTAAAGAAGCACACACCGTGCAATCCTCATCCCATGAAACTTTCTCAATATTCAACCAATGCTGGTCTAGTGGTGTGAACGAGATGACCGAAACTATTATACCATAGCTGATGTCTATCATCTGCCGACATGATTTTCCCACCTGAACGTAAGAATGGCAATGATAACACTGTTGTATATAATGCTGATTAGAAACTTCAACAAAGTACCTCACTGAATGAATCACTAACGGAAATTTCCGGCTTTCAGATCTCACCGTAATCCATGGTAGACGAGTGCCCTGAACATTGTTGTTAAAATTATTCTCGAAACTCTTGTCACATAGAGTCTCTGGACGCATTGCTCTGGAGCTAGTTGGCAGCATTTTGCTAACCAGTTTGAGGAGCGGATCAATACGAGAAGACAAAAATGTTGTCCTTGTTTTTTGCGTTAACGGAGTCAGTTGGTGGCATTATTTCGCAGAAATTCTGTAGCTGATAAAAACAAGCGAATTTTGAAAGAGATGGAGTTACTGGCTAAGGTGTCATTGACAAACCAACGAGTTTCAGAACGATCCCAAAGAACCAAAAGAGTTAGGTAGTTGAGTCTGGGGATCGCCAACTCTTGGAGCAACAAAGTAAAGAAATCCACAGTAAAATAGGAAGAAAAAGAATTCATCATGTTGCACATGTCGAAAGAAGCAAATTTAAAACAAAAACCAGCTTTATAGTACCACGAGAAATGGCTGCACACCGAATCAGTTGGCAGCAACACTCCATTCCAAAACAGCTCGATCGAACACCCACTCAATCATTGCTCACAATGTTCCCAAATCTCCGACAATTAACTTGCTGCATCGTGAAAATGGGGAAGCGTTTGAAGAATAACCATCTCGGCGCTGCTGTTCTTGCAGACTTGTTGGGACAAATTAGGAGATTCTGAAGTATGCAAAATTTTGGGGACGAAAATTCCCCTGTGCTGTCTCTGAAGAACCGTCCAATCATTCTCAAGCACTTTTTTCCACTGATTCCCTCAGAAATGTGTGGTTAAATGCAAAGGCTTCAGCAGAAAACCAAGGAGGCATACCCTGATTCCCTCAGAGGCAGAATTATTACCTACGTGAAAAATAATTTCAGCATAGATACGTGTCAGAAAAGTGAAGCAAACACAAAGAGATGTGTATTATTTAGATAGGTACTCCAGAGGGAGTCGCATCTCCGTGCGACTCTTCGTTCCATGCATCAAATAGTCGCCAGGTCGACGCGCGCATTGGTCCACGCGCTCCTCACACGCTCATGTTAGGCTCCGCCCCAAAGTTGAGAGCGTAGAAAGCCGACGCGTGGATACTCGTAGTCCATTCTGCGCATGCCACTCGCGGAGGGCGGTTGCGAGGAAGTCAAACAACGATGGATTATGATGATCACAGGGGTCAATTCCAACAAGCGCAGACCATAGTGAAGGAAGAGCAGTTTAGACTTAAAGGTGATCTAGCGGTCCTAAGGCTTGCTCGGAGGTGTGAGGCACCTGTTCCTTCTACCAGGCTCGGCCCACACATTCCGTGAGTTTGTGCCTGCTACAACCCCTAACAACTGGGTTGGTTGAATAAGCACAGTTACATCTCACATACGTATATTCACAGTACTGGGGGTGATAGCAGCTCCCCCGCTATACCACCTATGTTGTTTGTGCAGTTAATTGTGAACACGGTCACATAATTCAGTGTACATATGTGAATTACCGGGACCAAGTTGTTAGTTGTAGTGATAGGACTGGTGGCTCAGGGGCCTGTGTTGCAGTTGTGCCGTATGGTGCGTGGCGGTCCAATACAATGCATTCTGACGCAAGCCATTTGAGGTGTCAGCCCTAGGCGGGTCGAGAGTTCTGCTGTATCAGTCGCAGGTTCCTAGGCACTCCCTCCAGCCAACGCTTTGGTTCTGAGGCTGCTAACAACTGATCAGGGGCGATACTCTGTGGGATTCGCAACAAACGCAGTCTTGAGCTCCACAGCCCTATCTGAACTCACGCCGTACTGCGCGCTAGTTAGCCAGTTTTCGTCGCTTTGTGTGACAAGTGACGTGCCGAGTCTCGCGGCCATCGTCGCTCAGTGCTTGTGCATTCACACATATGTAGCACCGAAAGCAGCACCCCAATTAGCGGATCTCTAGCGTCTTTCACACAGTTTCAGCATGTATCACCATTCTAATAAGGAAACAACAAAGGCAGGAAAGAAAGATAAGTTTTTCTTAAGTTGTGTGAACCCTTAGCCGACGTGGATATGGCCTATACGAACCCTACAATGAAGAGTTTGGATTGCTCCATGAGATATAATTTTGGAAGAGACTCACTGAAGTGAAATCTCATACATCACTATTCACAAGACCTAAAAACACTATTTTGGACATACGTGCCACAGCATTTTTCTGGAAAATGAAAGCTGCAAAAACATCTTTGGATATGTAAATAGTTGCAGCGCCTCTTTGCTGTACACATGTTGCGTCATCTGATTCAACGGATGGGGTGGGGCTGTACAAACGAGGGCGTGGTTTACGCCGATTCATAAAATTTTCAGTGCTCATTGAAGTGCTTTGGAAAATTTTCAGCCTGTGTCGAGGACGCCTTCTTCACGACAACTACACTCGGAGTGAGAAATTTCTAGGCAGCACGCGACTCGCTTTCATTCGTCATCCAGTCGATCGATTTTTAAGCGGATTCGTCAACAAGTGCATTCTGTAGGTGTTCTTCTATTTTATCAGACGACTAATTGGAACGGGATCCGTACGAGGAGTTTTTGAAGAGTATCTCATCAGTGCTGCTGACCAGTAGGCTCCCTTTCTTATATGTAGTCGTGTTCTATGGTTTCGATTTGTGACATAGGGACTACGAAATGCACTATTATCAAAGAGTTGTTCAAAGAGTTCAAAAGAAATTATACAGACTAGCGCCTCTACAGGACGCCAGAAAGTGGGGTGAGGCAGCCAATTGAAGTATAGTCCTTCTCATAAAGATAGACGAATTGCGCGTTTGCGCCATCGCGGCGGGGGCCTGAACGAGGGATGCAGAGAGAGCGTGCTTCAAGTGACAGGACCGAGTAGGTCCCACCGCGATGGTGCAGTCGCAACACTAAGAAACCGCACGCGTAATCCGTCTATCTTTTTGAGAAGGACTGTATGTGCAAAGTGTTCAAATTTTCGGGGTCCTCAGAAAAGTAGGAAACAAGCGAAAAACATTAACTGTGCCCAAAGACAAAACCCCACCTATGAAATGCGTTTATTCGTTTATTCTACTATTCCGGCAGGCCAGCTAACGTCGGGCTTCCTATCTTAATGGTAGCCCTCATCGAAAATTCTTTTTTACATAATGCCGTATACANCGGGGTCCTCAGAAAAGTAGGAAACAAGCGAAAAACATTAACTGTGCCCAAAGACAAAACCCCACCTATGAAATGCGTTTATTCGTTTATTCTACTATTCCGGCAGGCCAGCTAACGTCGGGCTTCCTATCTTAATGGTAGCCCTCATCGAAAATTCTTTTTTACATAATGCCGTATACAGTCGTTCCAAAAACGTCTGGCATCAACTGCCCGTCTGCTGAGCAGCGCCGCGCCTCCTATGCATTATCATACGTGCTGCGACGTGGCTAAGTCTACGCGCAGTTTAGCGGTAGGCAAGCATTTTTTGGAAAGATTATAAATTTACTCTCCGGTGTGATGTTATGTTCTCTCGTTCTTTATCACAGCATTTCTTTACCGTATCTGGACGTTTCCTACACTGTTGAGCAGTAGCGCACCCGTACTCTTTCGAAGAAGCCGTAGGCTGGTCTTTTCTACGCTATTGGTCTCCGGCGCACCTTCCCTACCCCATAATGCTTTCCTTTGTTTTTGTTTCCCATAATGCTGAGCGCTGACTCACTTTTTTCCATCGGTGGACCCGCATCCTTCCTACAGCCGTGATAGAGCATCTGTGAGCCGCACCGCACCGCCGCGATCGGGCATCTGTAAGGACACACAATGCCGCCATGAACTGCATAGCGCCGCATAGTGATAATCCTGCTCCGTACATTATGCAGCTTGAAAGCTCGTAAACACTGCCTCACTCGCAGGCCGTGGGACGAACACGAGACCCTGTACACTACCGGTGTACCCGCTCCCTTTATAGATCTCGAGGGCAATTAAGGAAAGTTAGGGAGTGTTCAGAAAGGGTGGTGCAGCCAGTTAGCGGCCTCGGTGTACATCCCCTCTCGCGGCCACCTACAGTCCTTCTCAAAAAGATAGACGGATTGCGCGTTTGCACCCTGAACGAGGGATGCAGAGAGAGCATGGTTCAAGTGAGAGGATCGAGTAGGTCCCACCGCGATGGTGCAGTCGCAACACTAAGAAACAGCACGCGGACGTGGATCGTGCGTAGGCCGCTCATCATCGGTGCGATCGTGCATCTGTGGGCCGCACAATGGCTTTGTGAGCTGCATAGCACCGCATAGTGATAATGCTGCTTCCTACATTATGCAGATTGAAAGCTGGTAAACACTATCTCACTCGTAGGCCGCGGGACTGTCAGCGCAGGGCGCTGGTCCCGCTGCAAAATCGTGAAAGCACTGTCTAAGTCTCTCCTTTTCATCATTGGCGACAGTAGCCATCATTGTCGTGATCAACGGTACCAGCGAAATGTGAATACCAACGCGACTTCCACTACATATATACATTTATGATGAAACATCGGCCGACCGTCTCGTCAGTTTCACCTCATCCGCGAACATTGTCTATGGGCTGAGTCTATGATGAAAGAATGCGATCACGTGTCTGCACCCCATGTCTGCGCTCTAGAAAATTTTGTTGCACTACCAAGATTTATATAAAAGGATTTCCTGGCGTACTGAACTGACAGTAGAACTATGCATCCTGGATCTATGAACGCACTATAAACCATGATCTTCGGATTCGATGAACTTGAAACTGAGCTTCTATTGATTCACCGACACTCCTAGGAATTTGGTCAGAGTTTGGAAGCGTGAAATGGAGTAACATTGGACAATCCCACTCCTTAGCTTAGTGACTACAACACCTTTTTTCGCTCAGCCAATCTATCACTAAAGTCGTAATCTTCCTACCACATGTTTTCACACACGCGCAAGTAGTATTTGGGGACATTTCAACATTTGAATGTAACTTTAAATCCGTGTAGTTATTGAGTTGCACGGTACGCGATTTGTTAAAAGTCGCTTTGTGGGGCTCCGGGCTTTCTTTTGAACCGACTGAGAAACTCTTTTACTAACTTTTTTATAAGTTCCAGGTTAGTCTTCTAACAGATATGTGTGTCCTAAAGGTTTACAATACTCACAAGAATAAATTGCGGCGTTCTTCTGTTTGAGCAGAATTATCCGCCTTTTTTTCTTTGAGGAAACTATGCTAATTTTCAATGCTTTGGTCCTAGTACTAGTGCGGGATCTAGATCTAGTCCTGACCACAATTGCGGAACAACTTTCTTGACGTGTTTTCCTGAAGTGATAGAGTGTAACATAGTGTATCAGATCCGAATATTGCTGACACGCCGCTTTATTCAGCAGATACTCAAGTATGCTCTTGATTCCATAAGCTAAACCAAAAGTAGAAAACTACTAAATCATCTTCAGCAAATCTCTCAAGCCAGGAAAGATGCTCAAAGCGGTTTTTGCATCTTATTTTGATAAACGGTCTCAATAGTGATAATAATGCACCATCTGACATATTCCTTATTGATCTCATAGCCCATGAGTAGGGCCATTCTGTTCTAGTAGTTTTTTTTTTCTCAGTGGAATCTTTCAAAACATTAATTAGTGGTTATTTCACGTGGTGATTCAAAATACACCAAAGCAAGTTAATATTTGGCTTTAATTTTCTATTGTAAAGCAGAGCATTGTCTGCAGGAAGACCGCAAATGAAGGAGCGGATCACTGTTATGGGTGCGGCGCAAATCTCAGTTGTTTTATGGATCGATTTTCGCAACACCTTTGGGAGGTTTACAGAAGCAATAACCGAACTCAGAGATTTTTCATCACTAACCATATGGCACCCCAATCTTGGTCAGTTTCCGCCACCCTCTAAAGTAGACTTGTTTTATTCTGATAATCATTTTCCAGGTCATGTAATTTCAAAGAACACTTACGTGACTTCATTCTGATTTATTTCGGAAGTGAGCCTGACGCTCCAGGGAAAGCTGCGGACCAAGTATATAAGGTGCTTGAGAATGTCGGCGTTCCAACATACCTGCGAAACGAAATACGTCAAGAAATGGCGAGTGAGTTACCGTTTATCATTATATAGAACTTCGTTGTCACTCAGAGTGAGCTCCGCTATGGTATGTAAAATTGGATCAGCGTGGGGCAAACAACAAATTTAAAAAGGGTCGTTAATGTGAGTATCTACGAAATCTCAGACTTCTAACGCGGATGAGGTCGCCTTCCCCAGTTCATCTGAGATTCTTAAAGGCAGCACCCACAGAAATTTTTGACTTCAGGATCTGAGCATATTTCGCAGGTATCGAAAGTGCTTAACACTTTCTTAGAAATAAAACTTCACGTTGGCATTGGAAAAACTGATTTTGAAGCTCCATAATCAGGTTGCATCCAACAGATATGGCCGAGTTTCGCGAGCCATGGATGAGACCCGGTATCAA
This sequence comes from Ancylostoma ceylanicum, assembly GCA_000688135.1. Lineage (NCBI taxonomy): Eukaryota > Metazoa > Nematoda > Chromadorea > Rhabditida > Ancylostomatidae > Ancylostoma > Ancylostoma ceylanicum. Next base: position 105,096 of record JARK01000160.1, on the reverse strand, counting down.
AAGATCGATAAGGCAGTATTTTTGCCAGGCGGATCTTTGCAGAATCAGCTATTTCCCACGAAATGCAGCCCTCTCTGAACCGCAGCGAATGAAATAATTATTGGAAAATTAGCAGCAATTAAAAAAGATGTCAGCTGAGAATGAAGACATTGTAAAATTCCCCAGGAGAGAAGAAATGAGACAAAATTGAAAATCCGCCAGAAACTAGCGCTAACAATACTGAAACAACCATAATTACTGTGGAAATCTACTGGAAACGAAAAAGCTACCAGAAACAAAAAAAATTGAAAAGACCAGAGAAAACTACACAATTCTGAAAGCATGACAGGGGAATTTCTTCAAAAAGGGCAACGTTCGACAAAGAGATCAGCTGGTAATCGATCTCTTCCGCGCTCCAAAAAGATTTCGGTGCTCTAACTGCGAAAATGAAACAGGGAAAACACGTACAATCAGCTGATAAATGGGTCCGTCTAATCCTAGGCGATCCTGTTGTAAGTAGGTAAAAGGACACTTGCAGTGCGGCTTGTTTGGCGAATGTACTCCCCAAGTCCTGGGTTTTTCAAAACTTTCGGAACGTTCGCAACGAAATTTTCCGTGGGTGCTGCCTTTAAACTTGTTCACACGTTTCCTTTCACTTCACAAGTCCTGGTTATCATTTCAATATATTGCATGAGATCCTCTAGCGCAATCTCCCAACTCGCTCCAAACGTGATGGAAACCCGTGTAATCTCCTACTGACAATAAGTACGAATTTAATCAGAAGAATCATACTAGCATCTCCTAAATTCCTGGCAGTTCATTTAGTGGATATTGGCCACAAAACCTGCACCCTGCGTAGCCGTTCTCCAGAACCCCCGAAAGGCACATATCAGGTGTGTGATCCGCCCTTGTTGGTAAATCCGAGGTTTGCGTCAGAATGCTACCGTCTCGCACCTTATGTACCCTTGCGTACACTTAAATTGACACATGTAGAACAATTCACCATACGTAATTTGTGGCAATACGACTTGTGCGATACTGTAAGTGGACTGACATCATCACTAGCTGGTAGGGCCTTAACGGGCCAATAGTACGCACAGATATGAGATGATAATCGTGCTTACAATTGTTGCCACTGCCTTCGCGGCGCCGGTCTGTGTTCTTGCTACAGAAAATAGAACGTATAAACAGCCCATATTCGTAGCCCGTATGCATAATACAGGAAATACGGCGGAGGAACCCAACTAACTCAAATCATAGTCATCAATAGCAAGCAAAACTCCCCAATTTGTGGCCTAAGCTTGATAGGGGAGCCTGTGCTCCACGCATTCTCGCAGGCTTCGCGTTATATTACTTGTTCCTCGGGTAGCTCCTCTCCTCTCTGTATCATGTGCAGTAGTGGAATTGACATATATGATGAACTTCAGCTTCAATCACGACCGCTACCGACGGACGCCGTGCGCAGAATGGAAGCACACTACCGTCGCGCTGAGCTGTTTATACGGCGGCGCTGAGGCAGTACAAAACGTGCCATACGTGAGAAGAGTGCTGGGACCATTGTGCCTGCCGACCTGGCAGTACTCTAAGGAATAGAAAGGAACGAGTCTCACGAAGTCGCGACATTGTACCCAGGTTTTCACTGCATCAACTGCTAGCCTAGCACGATTCGCAGTTTCGTTTTTCCACTCCTTTCCTGCTCGAGCAATTTCGGCAATCAGCTTCACTTCACCAACCTCCACGCGCGCACAAGTTGCGGCCATCGCCGCAACGCCAGGGGTGCAGCAGCCATTCCCGGGAAGATGATTCGCGAATGTTAGTGGACAGAGCTTAGCACTGCGCGACCGACCTATGTACCAGGAGGGTGTGAGCGATGAAGCATCCAATTCTCATACATCTAGGAGTGAATGTTGCAGAGGCTTACGCATGTGTTACAGGTACTCTTACGTCATCTCCGGGACTGTTTTAGCGTGCCGGGAAGTTGAAAATCCTCGCGACTAACATGTTAAAACGTCCTCAGCTTGTCAAAAGCTTCCATGCGGTTTCCACATAGTACCCCTCCCCCCACCAAATATCCACTGCATTTCCGACAGCACTGTGCAGCCATAGTAGAGATGGCCACCTGCAACTTGCGAGTGTCTGAGTTCAATGAACGAATCGAACCTGAATCAAAATGATCTGCTAAGAGTAGAATTTGAAAAGAAATACTCCCAATACTCATCACATTTATATTGGATTAATCTTCGAAATTTTACAGTTGGGAGATCACACCACTCTACCACTTCAACCGCGCACCGACTGGAAGCAGAACGGGAACTTTTCACAAATCAAACTTTGCTGAGAACGTTGGTGGAACTGTATTACTACGATTTTGTATTATTTGGACACCCCTTACCAACACTTCGTGCTAATGCTATGGAATCTTAATCCATACCATCCTTGAATGTCATTTTCAATCAGCATTGTTTGTTATGTAATCATTCTTCTTCTTCTTCCTAGTGTTTGTCCCACGTAATCGCAGGGTCCGCTCTATGTACTGCATCTCCTCTTCCACTTGTTCTGATTTCTCGCGTCCCTAGTTAGAGTCCATAAAAAATCGGCGCACACCCATTCGGTGGGAAGGGTGAACGCGTCGCGGTCGCTGCCCGATAGACAGCCTGGGATAATATGGAAAACCGGTGATATCCGATATCGACAGACGCTAGCGAAGCGGCGCCACGCCCAACGGGTGTCCGCCGATTTTTTTACAGGCTATATGTAACCATTGAAGTGTGTTATATTGGGTTGGAGAATAAGCCTCTACGGTTCTCCATGTGCATAAGAACCATTTTCTGCCGACATCTTCAAGCACAAGCAGTTAGTTGAGTAGCTCATTTCTTCGCCTTCTAAATCAACCGGAGTCACACACCTTCCCAACTCCATATCTATTAAGAGCCGCACTGCTTGTAGCGACCTAATTTGTGGCCCTCTGCTGCAACTCTCGGATCGATCTCTATGGAATACTTCGATTGTGTGTATATATTTTTCTTCTGTGCCACACAGATTGTTGTAAAGACACGTTCGTTCTGGCCTAACATTTCGACTTAAAGGCAGTGGCCCAACCCATATTCGTGTCAGAGCTATTAACACATTCCGAACCTCCTCGATGCGCTGATTCCGACAATGTACTTGAAATGTCCCTGAATAACCTCTAAACCCCTTTTTCGTGACGGGGTTTGTACCAGTTTGCTGGGGCAGCTTCACGTGAAGACACCTGTATCACCGTTGATCTTGTCGATCGCACAGGCCGAGACGTGTTCACTCAACGTTGCTGCTTAGAGTGTTGACCGAATCGAATAATATTCGAATAATTATTCGAATATTCGAATATAATTATTTGAATATTCGAATATTCGATTATTCGAAACATTCGAATATTCGAAAAAAACTAAATATTCGGAATATTCGAATATTCGACATGGGCGAAATATTCGGTTATTCGAATAATTCGAATATTCGATCACTTTTAATCATTCGATTATTCGAATATTCGAATATTCGATCACCCTTAATTATTCGATTATTCGAATATTCGAGGTTGAGGCGCTCAAATATTCGAATAATATAATAAGATGTCTCAGTGGCAGCTTCGCCCTTATAGCCATTCTGCAGTAATTTCTCCAACAAGCACCCAATTGAACGGCAGAGGCTCTGATGATCCAAATTTCCCGTCAGTTTTGCTCAGAACTACAGTACTGGCCAAAAAGATATCACCTTTTAAACTTTTGTTCATAACTTCTCTCGAAGTGAAACTTGAGATCTCTAGTTTTGGGGGTTACTGCAACAACTCATTAGTAATGAATTGAGCTACTAATATCCTTACCGCCCCTGCAAATTTTTATAAGAAAAATTTTTTTACCCAAAAAGTCAAAACCCTTGATTTCGCACCACTTACATTCCAGTACTGTGCGACTTCCACAAGTGGAGTTTTCGCCAAAATCGAATCTTTTTCATCGAATGGAATCATATCCAACAGATTTCCAGTTGGCTGGGGCCAAATCCTGAAATCTCTGGAGCTCAGATGATCTCACCTTCGAATTGACCTTTTTCGACTCTTTCAGCCACTCTGGACCTGAAGTACGGCCCTGTTTTGAGCTGGATCTCGTTCTATCTGATGCTCTAGCTTGAGAAAAAAGAGAATGCTTGCACTAATGCTCGCTGGATGCCTAGCCAATCCAGATACCCTAGCCAGACATAAGGTCACCATTGGGGCACCTTACCAGTTTCAAGTTTTGCATTTTTATTTCGGGGATGATGGAAATACGATAGAGGAGTTTTTATCTGAAATGATGCGTATACTTTTCTAGATTACCGCATGGAAATATAACACCCACCAAGTCTCGAATCAGGCAGGGTATGGCACGCAAAAATGCCCTGGTCTTCAGAATATGTCAGAGTAGTGAGACATCGTGCTCTATTTCTGCGAAACCTGGCACATTGAAAGGAAAATCCGTCGGGTGGCTCAAAAATTCGCTTATATGCTTATGCTTTTCATGCTAAAGGATGAATATTGAGAAAGGAGCGTGGAGGCTCGCAGCCCCTCACAGGTTGTTGCTAGTGTTCATTTTTGAGCCCTCGTAGCTCATCAATTTCCGATAGCCCCAGACGTCAGCGTCTCCCTAGACATTCTAGCAACCATGTCGGTTCTCCAT
>JARK01000160.1:15397-99530 GCA_000688135.1 Ancylostoma ceylanicum | reverse complement strand
ACTGGAAGTCGCACAATAATTGAATGCGAGTAATGCAAAACCAAGGATTTTGACCTCTTTGAGTAAAAAATTTTTATTATAAGAATTTGCAAGCGCAGTGAGGTGATAGTAGCTCTATTTATCAGCAATGAGTAGTAACATAATCCCCCAAAATTAGAAAACTCAAGCTTCACTTCAAAATAAGTTATGAACAAAAGTTCAAAAGGTGATATCTTCTTGGCCAGTACTGTATGTACTTTACGATGTGCAATATCACCTGCTGCCATTCACAAACCGCTACAATCTTGAGGCATTTCTGAAAAATTCCGTGGAAAAGCGCGTTTCTCCCCCACTCCACGTGCTCAATTTAGTGAACGAACTCTCGTGAAAGGCAAAGAACTTCCCAAGGGATTCTCAGTCACCCTATAGCCCCAATCTGGTCTTAGGGACCGGATTGACGGATCGCAGGAGCTTTTAACGCTTGAAAATTAATCTGCAAAGTTGTAAAGCCAGTATCTACGATACCACCCGTCTTCAAAATTTTCCTCGTAGGGCAGTGGTTTTTAATGCAGCGAAATCGAGCTCTTTTAGAAGGATGGCAAGAGACCGCCAGATGTTGGAGTTTTTACCTCAATCGATAGCTGTTTTCGTTCTATTTCGAAGGTAAAAAGACTGTTATTGGGTGTAACCAATGAGTGAGACGGCTAGCACCGTCATCCTTCCGTTGCACCCATCGTTGAGCGATATACTCACAGCATTTTGTTTGGAACATGGATAATTGAAAGGAGAGGAAGCAGCCAGAATCGGTTCCATCTACGTAGTAGTCCACAATAATTGCTTCACGCTTAGAAGACAGCCCCCCATCGCTACGTTTTCCGGAGGCGTTTGATCTGTTTTTATAAGCAACGAATCGTCTGAGAATGTCTACGCACCATTGGTGCGTGTTAGCCCTTTTCCAAAAAATTTACGGCAGGCTTCTCCACAATGCTTCATAAAACAGATGTGTCTTTGACTCTTTATTCTATTAAGGCTTTGTTCTTAGTTTTTCAGAATCAAATTTGGTTTCTATGTAAACATATTTTTGAGATACTGGAACACTATGTTCCCGTTCGGGGGACCACACGTCTTTTCAACGCAGTTCCCCTACCACCAGTTTGCCACCGCAAGTTAGAGTCGAATAATATTCGAATCATTATTCGAATATTCGATTATTCGCGTATTCGAAACATTCGAATATTCGAAGAAGTAGATTATTCGAATTTTTCGAATAATCGAATATTCGATGTTTTCAAATTATTCGATTAGTTGAATATTCGAATATTTGGCGTTTTCGATATATTCGTTTATTCGAATATTCGAATATTCGGCCCTTTCAGAACATTCGTTTATTCGAATATTCGAATATTCGAAAAAATATTTCGAATGCAACACTCTATTGCTGCTGTGGCGGGCAGCCAGCAAAGCTTGGAGCGAATCCCGCCCCTGCTCCAAAGAGCGGGTACTTTGACCCTACCAAAAGGGGGGTTTTCGTCAATTCTGTTACTTTTGCTGTACCTTTTTGGAATCATCGTGGCAAACAGTCCAAGAATCTGCTGATATCACCAACATGACAAACGAGGAGGACCCCTGCCTTTAACATCGTCCTAAGAGGCCTGAAGACGGTTCATCCAGTAACGCTTTGAACCTACAAAAGCCTCTTCAGCCCCCGTCCATTCAACACGTTCTAGCCATATAAGACTGACCATTCAGTTGGTGCGTAAGCTCGTCATATGCTCATTAATATAACGGATCATAATGTCACCATTAAAATGAATTATGAATTTGAGCTTGAGTTCCAGTCCATGCGTCCGCTACTGCTGATCCCGTCCATTACGCGCGATCGATCGATATATCGACGATTACTTGGAAAAAACCAGCAGACGGAAAGTTTACCCCGACATTCAGTGGGTCATCGGAAAGACCTCCTCGAGACAAATCGAACGGTGCTCGAATTGCCCTGATTGGGGCAGTACTAAGGAAGCTATGGCAAAGCGACGGTTACTACGTGGAGCAACAGTCGGATTTCGACATCCCGTGAGCAGTACTGTACTTGTACTGTTAAAGTGTCGTGAAAACTTTTTCACTGAAAAGTCGGTGAAAAGGTAGGATTGTTGTGCAGGACATTAGATTGGGGCCGCGAACTATTCCTCAAGAGGTATAAATCAATCAAAAAGGTATAAAGGACCAGCAGCGGCATTGCTACTCTCAGCTTGCTTCAAACACGAAAGCGATGAGAAATGCGAACGAATTTAGGAATTCAAGCAATAGTGTGAAAGAGTTGTAAGCCTACCGGAGCTCGAAATAGAACGAATCACAATATAAATATAAAAAATAATAATCAATCAATAGACAAGTCTGGAACTCCTGAATTTTTAAGCATTCACAGTTTGAGGAATACGACAATTTCACCCCAACAAATGAGTCTTTACTATAATATAAGCATTAGTGACCCCATTACACTGTCAAAGTTTTACGAAGTTCTTCGGAGTTAAAAAACCACCTCCTACACATCTTTTTTATTCGAGCACAAGAAAATTTCTCGTCAAAGGCACCACCCACTAGAAACTCCGAGTTTCATGTTTTACTTGATTTTATGGTTTTGAGGAGCGTAGGATCTACATCCAGTGATGATATAGCTCGGGGCAAAAAATCGGCGAAATGAAGGTGCTGTTTCCGTCTTTGGTTGCGAGGGACAAAGCGGTAGTGCGTGCAATCACGTGAACCTATTGTACGCTACCACGACCGACCAAGCCTGTGTTATCTGCCGCTCCGTTTGGACTAAATGCTGTAACAAGTTGTGGAAGTAACTCTTCTCAGAATATCTCCGCAGTCAGAAGATGACTTTTTCTGTTCTAGACAGCACTGCTTCGGCCGCCCTTTTGGCCGTTTTTCCGATTCCTGAAGCTCAGGACTTATTCAGCAGACGGTGTTTTTGCTGGCGTGCGCAACTTGGCAGCATCACCAAAGGAAAGTCTCACGAAACTTTGCCAGCAATCGGAGCGATGCCAAACTTTTATCTTGCTTTTAATCGCAGACGTGGTCTGTGCGCGTGATGGTAACCATTCCTCATAGTACTTTCATCTCCATCGCTATCAGACTGAGCTCATCTTCCGCGGTAGCTGGCCAACGCAGCATTTCGAATATTTAGAAAACGAAAAGTAACCTATTCATTCTGTAGTCCTAAGAAAAATAGTGGCCGAACTTTAAACTTCGAGGATAAATACTAATACATGTAGCTGATAGAGTTTAATTGATTACACCTCACCCTAACTTTACCAAGGATTTTAGTGATTACACCTCACCCTAACTTTACCAAACACAAGTAACCAAACATGGCAATATACCTGCTTCATTGGAATAATAAGACTATAAAATCAGAAGTATATATGTACACTGTAAGTATAGTATAACAAGGACATTTGGCAGAAAATTAGCAAATCACAACTGTCTACATAACACGTCGACGTAGCTTAACCCATCGGTTCACCCTTGACGCACATCTCAGATCTCACTGAAATAAAAGAACATTGAAAAATAAAAGTAACTAACACAAAAATAATAAACATGAATAATTTTACTGCGACCAGTCATCTAGCACCTGCTACACCGGAAAAAATGCTACATGGGAAAACGTACACTGAATAATGGCTAGGAAACCACATCAGGTTTAATGGTGCATGTGGTCCTCCTTCCTTGAGACAATGATGCAAGACAATATGTACCCCATACGGACGGATAATCTTCATCTGCGTGACCAGGGAATTTATGCGAAGAAAAAAATAATACACTTATTCACACCAAAGTTCTCCCGTGTTAAGTGGACCTAACGACAGATGTGAATGATGTTGGCCGCTCCATCCTAGAAATCTGGCTCAAAGCCATAGCGCTGAACAATAGTAGTGAATGCGAAGGCGATACTATTGGGTTATTTGGAAGGTTCACAACATATTTTTGAGGACAAATATCTCTATCGAATTGGAAGTCCAAAGAGTGATGTATTCATCTGCCATAGCGCTCAAATAACATCTAATATCTGCTAACAGCACAGACATGAAAATGAAGTGGGACACTGCCTTTGGCAAATATCAACGCGGATCGACGAGTGGTGCTGCGCAGCCCACTTTGCCAGTGGTCCAAAAAGGAATGACTTTCACCGTATGTGATGATTACCATTAGTTGTTCAATCACAGCAGACAAGAGAAGCTATACTACTTTCAGTGAGCATTTCACCGCGTCAGTTCCATATGCAAGCGTGCTTATTGTGCTCAGCTGTTCTAATCACTAGATGAATATGATAGCAATGAGATGCAAGTTCGGTGATCAGTTATCATCGTACCAATGACCAACGACCTCTCATGCTAATCAAGAAGGGGGGTGGCACCAAGTCTTTCTCTTACAACTAACTGCAGTGCAGCAACTTGAGCCAAACCACGGACGACTTACTTGTTAATCACTCTCGTTTTTGCCTGATAAACATATTGAACCGCCGATCTATTTGTTTCTCATACGGACTATTTAAAGGCCCAAGAGTCCGAGAGTCTTCCGCACGTAAGAACGCCAGCAACAGGTGCATGATAGCATGGGGAAAGACAAAGGTGAAGAGCAATACTGTGTGTATCTTTCTCTTTTTCCTTTAGTAAACCTTGTTACTGCGAGGTCTGTGTGATTCATAAAATGGTCATTGAGAGAAGCCCGAAAGTCCGACATGAGCCGGACGGCCAGACTGATGATGGATAATGGTGTTAGAGCAAATTTTGTTGCGCACTTCCTCGTTCCTTGCTCACTTCAAGCGAAAACCTCTCAGCTTGTTCAATTCCCACAACTTGCAATCGAGAGTGGTTCAATTAAAAACAGTGACTCTATCTACAGCGTCAAACAACTCACATTCTGGCTCCATTTTGACGATTCCTGATAGCGAAGCTGGCTGCGGTGAGCACTCCCCAGACATACTGCTGCGATTTGATTCATTCGGTTTCGCAAGATTTTCTCGAAGTCTCGCCACCTGTGTTGCACTTCTAAAGTCCTATATTGTAAGAAGGGAAGCGAAAACACATACCTCTCTTTCTAATTCTGCCATTTCGCTCCGAAGACGATCGCAATCGGCTTTAAGGTCAGCCCGTTGCTGTTGTTTTTCTTCTATAACTTCGATGGCTCTTCGCAGTATCACAGCACGGGATGCCTTAAAAAGCAGAATATTGGAAATATTCAATATTATACCAATAGAAAAAGGAAGAGCAGTACTCGTTCGTTCTGCATATCTGGAACCACATCCTTCAGACTGATGTACATGTCTTTGATATTGTCTCTTCGCCTCCGCTCCAGAGCGTTATGCTGAGCACGCGCGTGCCTTTTAGGATCGTCTAGTGTTCCATCCAGTATCCCAACCACACTACCACCTTGAGACGAATGAGGCGACTCCAGTTGTTCGTCCTGAAGCAGGAACGTCATGAAACATTTTAAAAAAAATGAAGTCATACCAGCCACATATCTAGTACTGGGAACGTGCGTGTGTTTTCATAAAGACACTGAGTGAGTGTACCTCTTCTCCATAAGAGAAACAGAAGGAAAATCTTAGAATGATGCAGGAACATAGCCCAACTCAAAAGTATCACACAGGGCATTCCATGATTGTCGGACATCTGCTGTCTCATAGTTTGAGCATTACGGATTTCTTAATCTTTCCCGTATAGTTACCTCTAACAACTAGATCGCGCGACTGCGCTATTATGCGCACTCAAATCCGTAAATTTGCCAGATCTACTGAAGCCAGCTCTTTATGAATTCGTGCAAGAGGACAATCGTTGTCACTTTTAAAGCGATACAGGGATTTATCAAACACAGTGGTAACACAAGAGAAAAGATCTACAAAACTCACGTCAAAGTCGCTGTCGTCATCCATTCCACCCTAAAATTATGTTGTCAAAGATACCGCAGAATATCAAGCAATGTATCATATATCGCCAGTATTATTTCGATGGTTCTAAAACCGCTTTAGAGCAGGGTAACGAGACTTTGATGGCATAGATGCATTTATTGCAGCAAGTGATCAGATCACAGACGAAACAACACGTACATTCTTCGTAAGAGCAACGATAAGTACGAAATTAAGGAATGAAATAAGAGTAGGAACAACGTGACACATATACATATACATAAAAACTTATGAGCCTCTAAAAAGCAGAAATAATATACAACAGTACTGACGCAATCATGGCGCATGCTTCCAGCGACATATTAACATGACTAGCCATAAAACCTGGGACAACCAAAAGGACAGCTAACATAAAATCCTTCAAAGAGACTAGATGAGGAGGCAGCCGAACAAAAGTAATGGCCCTCGAAAGCATGAAGAGGAACACCAGTTTCGTGAAAATATGTGTGAAATCAAAATTGCTTGACAGGAGATTCAGAACGGGAATGAACTCTAAAGAACTTATGCCCATAAGATGTTTGAGGAAGTGAAAGGTGGCATCCCGAGATGGCCCAGCCAGTCCTAAACTGGCACAAATGCCTCCAGTGGCTATACTGAGCAAGATGGAAAATGGACCTGATGACCGGTGCTGCAACACATTGAAATTGTACTCTTTACCTTTTCAATCTCAAACGATTCACTCACATAGGGAAATACTTCCACACACATATATTTTTACCGCAACTATTAAGATGATAATTAACGTAGAATTCAAAACGATACAACCGTTGGTAGTCGACTTCCTTTTTTTTCTCTAACTCATGCGCATTCTTTCCTTGCCCGATGCACACTGAATGTCGACGAAACAGCCTTCTGCAGACAACCACGCACGTCGCGCCGCGTACCGATTAAGCTGGTTGCAGCGATGTTTTACGAATTTTCCTTGTTATCTCATGGCCCCCTCACACTTTTCGATGTGATTGTGGCTCTAACGTTTTCCTTGCCCGTTGTGTTTGTTCAGTTTCTGTTATAGCACTTTGTAGTGGAAATTTCAGGGATGGGATTCAGCATGAAGAGGCAAAAAAGGGCGTGTCAAATTTTTGCGATCGGCCAGATCAAATTTCTCCCCGACGTCCACGAAGTGTGGAAAGTAACCGCCTCACTTTGCCTCAAAATAACTCGCACCCAAAATTCCATACTCTCATGACGCAGAAAACAACAACTTCGAGAAAGAACAACGCTACGATAGAAATAGAGAAGACACACAAGTGGAACATGGGAGGACGAAATGCAGACCCGGTAAATAAGTAGTAAAACATCACTACAATTGAGCGTTGCAGCGTGTAGCACGATGCGCGCAAACCTGCCGCAGAGAGCTAAGTTTCAACGACGCTCATTATACACTGCCTGCACGATCTTCCTTCTGGTTTTATACTCTTCTCATTATCAATTTTACGGCGCGCCATTGACATACTTACTAGAACAATGGAAAGAATAAAAGAGAAGAAATAAAATGGCAAGCTCTATTCTCTTTAGCATATGTATCACTTTTGTTCAACTTGAAAATGGAAGGAACGAAACGGAGATTAGGTATTTTAGGCTTTAGCTTTTGTTTATTGCAGTTGCTAATGTTGAATGGTTTTTTGAGGGAAACCCAGGACTGTTCAACAATCAGTACCTGTTATCAGGGTTCATTCCCTCCACTTATTTTTACCTAATGTCCCTTTAGTTTTTGTTTTGGATGGAACGAAACGGAGATTAGGTATCTTAGGTTTTAGTTTTTGTTTATTGACGCTAACTTTCAACAGAGAAGGTACTCCCACCACAGAATTATCTTTCAAAAATGTGTAGAAGCGGATGAATTACGTGCGGAACTGGTTTAATCGGAACACGACATTGAAGACCGGTTCTCGTGCGCTGAAGAAGATGACAATCACGTGGACCTTAAGCAACCGAGATTTTTAATTTGAAGAAACGCGAGTCTCCTCATGAGCTTAATTGTTGCCTAACTTGACTTCGAATAAGCCAATTTTGTCTCTGTAAGGCTGATACTCGCAGTTTTCAGTGAGTGAACAGGAACCAGTGCCCAACTCGTCGGTTTCTTTTTGAAATCGATCACCATATTTAGCCAAATAGATTGCGTTACGCCTTTTCTCTAGTCCCTTTGCATTGAAAATTAGTTTGAGGAAACCGTAAAACCAAGTACGCTAAACCTTGCAAAACTTACAAAACTTTCGAAAAAAAAAAACACAATACTCATGATGATCACAAGAACTCACCAAAGCAATGACCAGAGCTATCACACCGTTTGCCAGATAAGGGTTGACTGGCAACAGTAAAATAACGACCAGGGTGAGCACTACGTTACACAGTTTCAGGCACAATGGAATGACGCAAAGTCTGAAAACTACTATGTTATGGAGAGATCGTTGTTATTAGTACATCCACCGTTTGATGCATCGGATAATAGAACCTACACTTTATCTCTAACGTATCTCACTACAACTGCAACAAAATACACACTAGAGATCGAATAAAAGATTGTAACAGCAAAGATACACTCCCGGATCCCACTGCTATAAGTGAAGGAGAGAAATCTGAAAAATTAGGGTTCTGATGTGAAGATATGATGACTAGAACTCGTATGAAAGTTCAACTAACAATAAAACAGCGATGCCACAATTGACATAGTAGCCAAGCTGACTCCGAAAACGAATCCGATCGAAACTTTTCAACTTTTCCAACAATGTAAGAGCAACGAGCACGGAGAATGTGAAGTGTATCACCACATTCACATTGGAGATCAACAGCTTCAACGAATTTCATTGCTTTTTTTAATGAAATAACGATCTAACCGCCTAAACGATCGCCTAGCACCACTTACCAAGTACCATGCATAGAAAACATCAGGTCTCACTGTCAAATCAAAGTCACAACCAGTTTTTCCTTCCAAAGCAATGTGTCCTACGCCTGCAAAGAGATATGGAACTTTAAATACTTCTGACCTAAAAAAACTTCTGCAATGGAAACAACTCACTCGAGCTCAATTCGTATGGTAGATCAATAGTCATCACTTTAGCACTTTCTTTAGCAGTAGCAGAGCGAGCTAGTGTATTCGGATATATAAAAAGCATCGACATATCACAAGGCGACTCCAGCGATACAGAATACACCATGTAAGGGGAAATAAACTCCAGTTCGTAGAACTTTTTTGAATTCTGAGAAAAAAGATCATGGCAGATTAGTGGTCATGTTCGTAGTTGGCGAGATTAATATGACAGATTAAGGCAAAGAAAAGTGGACAAATACGCTGAAACCTTACTTCCATAGTCCCCCTGTAGACCCTTGAAACCCAAGGATAGTCGAAGATTCCAATTTTGACGGCATCCTTCAAGGATTCACTGCCGTTTGCACTAGCGTGGCTCTCCTCATGGAAAAACTCCTCCACCAGTGCATTAGCAGGTCGAGGAACATCTTTAGATACTTCTTCAATCCCGTAATTATACAGGATCCTCGTCGAATGCCTGTAAAATTTGAATAGTTTAAGCTATGGAAGCGATATTGATCTGCAACATCTACAACAAAAATGGAGAAAATGCTATTAAATACCAAGGTGTGAGCAAAGTTGTGAGGATGGAACTCTAAAAGCATCGGAATTCATCACAACTTCGAAACGAGAACATATTCAACCGGCAGGAGAGGGAGCAAAAATGAACAAGAAAACTTTCAGCGTAATCGAGGAAGTGCCCTCTATCTTTCGAGAACAATTGAAAACTTCACGAAAGTTAGATAAATAGCTGGGAAGAGCTTTTAATTTGCAATTTTAGGCCTACATCACAGTCAGTTTTGCCATTTATGTTTCACCCTTGACAGCGATGACATCTGTTTCAACAACATATTCTGTACGCTCCACAGCAGTGCCGTGTTGATTCCATGAAAACTTCCAAAACAACTCATTTATGAACGTGACTGCAGTAATCAATTTACCAACAGAAGTAGCATAGTTTTGATTTAAAAAATCGGCGTGAACACCAAAGCACTACAAATGAAGGAAGAAACATAAAGAGCAACACTCTCACCTGGTTAATTGATTACACCATAAGATGCACAGATGATCAACTGGAGTATCGACCCCACGAATAGACCACGAAGGACGATGAACGATATGGTGGCTCTGAAAAAAAAACAGTTTATACCATATGTCTGGCGCTCTTCGGGAAATTCTTGGGCTAAGAACTCAGCCGCAGCGGAATGATTGCATTTCGAGCACAGAGGACCCACCAAAGTACTCGGTGGTACGAGGTGAAAACAATATCTCACAATAATAGTCGCGAATGTTGAGGACATATCAACGCACGCTCTATCACGAGAACCTCAAGCACGAGCTGGCTACGTCAATGACAACTAACACAATGGCTACATGATTTTTGATCCCTTCGTGAAGACATCCTTCACGAACTACTACATATGCTTGATTGGTTCATGGAAAAATCCACAAACAATCCAATGTCCGTTCATTGCTCGCTGCGCTTATCAATGGTGCCACCGTCGCTCGCTGACAACATATTCGTGTCTCCACAGAGCTGGCAGCCTTCAGCTTTTGAACATAAGTTGTCAGAAAAGTCGAGGATATTTAAACCTATTCCTAACCTATCGAAAACATGTACGTAATGACATTATATCACGACATTGTGAATGGCAGAACGCGGAGTACCGCTGTCACAAATGTTCAAATATATGAGCTGGACATTTCTCGAGCGCAACCGCTATCTACCAATTTGATGAATCAGATGATTGGAAGGAGATAAACAAACACAGGAGGATGTGTATACAGATGTGATATTGCACCCGTCGATGTCTCCAAACATACGAGTTCAGGATGTTTCTTCAACCCACAACACCAATTCACTCTACTGTTTTATAGCGCAATAGTTAGCATGTAAGGGGCACTACATCTCTTATGTGTAGAACTTGTGTCCTGGGCTAGCATTCATGAAGCACTAGCCCCGCAAACCAACGATGGTCTGCATAATTGCTCATCTTACATACAACGCAGTGTTAGGAGACGAAGACCGTTACAGTTGGCTTGCTAGCCTGGTTTTGCATGGCTATGCGTTCATGAATACCAGCCCTGCATGTCCGTAACTAATGAAAACAACTGAAGACAGCGAATACTCACACCGTGAATCGTAGCTAGGTGGTCGGGAACTTGGAAGTCCTTCGAGCCACCACTGTACGAAACTAATCCAACATGTCGCAGTTCATCGTTACGAGATACCCATGCTCTTTGCATTGATTCATAGAAGGAAATCATTGCTTCATCCATTACAATAGCTGAATAGACAACTTTCTAAGAGTTCTGTAACATTAAGTTGGCCAAAACTTACGTGGAGCTGAGATTGGCGATGCCAAGATGATAACCAGTCCCATGTTAGAGATGCTGAACCGCGGATGAGCAGGTAGAGCATGCAAAACGGTCCCACCTAACGAATGACCAATTAGAATTATCTGGAATGAATCGAGATGATATTCAAAAGAGTACCTGTACGAAAATCTCCGTTTAAACTGAATCGAAGATGCTCAGTTTGAAACCAAGAATCTTCAAAAATCTTGCATAGCAAATGGGTTAAAATGCTCATAAGTACAAACCCTTGGATGGTGCCGGTCACAATGACCTACACTATTTTTCAAACGATAAAAAGACATCAAAATGAAAAAAATCAGAAATGAACAGACATCAAAACGCTAATAATTTGCCTCACCTTCCGTGAGTACATCTTCTGTATCGTTGAAATAGCTCTAACAACAAAATCTCGCTGCCGATTCAAAATCGACCCGCTCAGAAACGATAACTCCTGTAATAGGTTTGGATGAAGGAACTGATGACTTTAATACAGCATATCGGATAACGAAGTGAAGACGAATGACAAATTGTAAATTAAGTACCTCATCGAAATCCACGGCGTAGAAGTGCATTCGAAAAGGGGCCGACGTCATTTCTGTTTTGTTCATCATGATTGAAGCTACAGAGCGCACCTTGAATAAAATTAATGTCATCCAAATATGAAACAGTTGAGGAACCGAAAACATGAAGTGTAAATAAGTGGTAGGTTAGAGCAGTGGGATCAAACCATCAACCGTGTCAGTGACAACGGACCTCCTGGTCCTTTGCAACATGAGGAGGCAAGAGGTCCGCAAATAAAATTCTCAAGCAAAAACAAAGAACGTAAAACATTAGCTCCAAAAGGATTTAACTTTCGTACAGGTGAACTGAAGTGTTTGGATCAATAGAAAGAAGACGAAAAAAAGTGTCGTGCTCACCTGTTTAGCAGATCCTCCGCTGCCAGGCACAAACAGCACAGGTATATGGTCATGAGAGATAGCCCTACAAAAGTAAGCCTTAGAACAATGAAAATAATCACAACACTTGTGATTAGGTAATTATGATGATTGTCCCCGACAGCAAGTGAAACGGTCAGTGGCGCGGCCGGGTGCGGTCAACAAAACCATTCTGGGAACGCAGCCACCTGCACGTCTGCCAATGAGTTTGGCATCGACTAATGTGGTCTGCAGGGGCGTGGTCTATGAAGACTCGGGTGTGGAGCGTTATACCCTTAAAGGGCGGTGCGGCTTAGCGTTGCGAATGGTCAATCCACTCAATTAGCCAATCACAGGACCAGCCCACGCCGCCCACTCCAGGTATAACGCCCTACACCCTGAAGGCTCTTAAAGGCAGCACCCACGGAAATTTTTGTGTTGGAGATTTTGCTGGATTCCAAGGTTATCAGGGACGATGAACTCATAGGCAGGGATGAAACAGCGTGAAACACGCCGAAAGACGAGGAATGAAGGCGCTGTTTCCCATGCGTCTACAGTGCGGACGAGTTTTCCGCTGAGGGTATACGCGCGTATCGTCACGAATTCTTGTGGACGGTGTGCATTCCATACCCTGCACTGTACAATATTCCTTATACAACATGATGCATTAGGCTAGACCACTCGTAGCGTTAACTGGCGTGGCGGACACCAAAATGGCTACGCTCGACTCTGTGTCCACGGCAATATCTACACAAACAGGCCGATTTTTTCTGTGTTCAAGTTATCATTGTGATTGTCTGGCAGCCGGCCACACGGAGAACGACTCACCTCGAAAGTGAAGATTTCCGTGGGTGCTGCCTTTAAAGACACGTCTTACCTCGCAATATACCATGTCGGAATTACTCTTGAGTATTTACCATGAAAAGAATCTGCAGGGACTGCTGACCCCAATGGCATACATATGGCATACATGAATTCGCGCGAATCTACCCCGATTATTTAGGAGCTTGTGGGCGGGAACGGGGGCTGAGATAAGATGAGAGGAAGGAGAGTTTCTGAATAATGCAGTTACGAAAGTGCACCTTCTGAAGAGAAACGAACACATTACGAGAGTTCTCCATAATCCACTCCTTAACAATATAGGAAGTGCACTCCATGTGTAAACAGTAAAGGAGTACATAGTGCGGAACCGAAGTGCTTCAGCCATAGCTCCGCTCACACGTTTGCCAGAAGTTAAAACACGAAAATGGGTTGTTTAGGTAGTATCGCACGAAATCTCTTATATCATCGCGATACACGGACATTTACCATTCTCGCACACAACGTCAGGCCCTTTTGCTTTTTCTTACAATTAGCTAAGAAAAGGTAATCCGAGCTGGCTCTCAATATGTCCCAAGCCATCTCAGCACCTTCTTGGTCGGCTTGGATCAAAAATGAAGCGTCATTCGCCTAAGAAAACTCCATAAATAACAGTGTCCTACGCGCTATCCTACCTGGGTCTCACATACCCGAGTAATGAGTGTCCGATCATCATCCTCCCTCGACCTCGAGAAATTTCTACGCCTATCATTCATGCTGTACGGTGCAACCTATATCAATTCGTGCGTGCAACAGGCGTGCATCTGTATGAAGAAGGATAGATCCACTAGCACCCCTGACGCAGCTCAGACGCAGGTGAGACGCACGCGTTTAGGAGCTAGCGGCGGTCGTGCGGCATTTCATTCAGGAAATGCATTGTTCTGAACTGTCTCCATGTAGAATCCACCGCAAGCGGATGCGTGCGTCTCACGCGCGACTGGCGCACGCACCAAGTATAAATTGTTCTATTAAGAACTCACATTGTCTTGTCGTTTACAAAGCCTTCCATGTACCGGTACAGCCCATATCTACTCACGTCGTTTCCATCGACATTGAAAGGCTGCAAAAAACCTTCATCACCTTGAAAACCCATGTGAACGACCAGAAAATTACTTTCACTTACCACCAGACTAATATATCGCCACATATATGTCATGTGACACGCATTTTCTCTGTGCAGACCGACATGAACCATAAAAAGCGTACCAGCCAATACAGAAGCCACTACCAGAGAACAAATATACATCATTGTAACAACTAGAAGAGTATACTACGTGGATAGTATGAAACAGCCAACTTTCTAGATCATATCCTGCAAAGAAACAGATTGAAACAATAATGAGGTTGGTGGATGAGTGCAAATGACTGCAAACGAGACGTAAGTAAATACGTACATAATGATTATGTGTGCAGTTTGTTATAAAGACGGTGTCTACTATTTATAGTGAAAAGGCAAAGAATTTAAAATCGATAGGAGATGTCACGTTGAATGTGGAGCGTTATAGCTGGAGAGGGAGGCGTGGTCAAGCCCGTGATTGGTCAATTCACGCAGGCGGCCAATCGCAGAGGTCGTTCGCGGCACCTTTCGCACCATGCCCGTCACGTTCGATATGCCGCCTTCACTCTGATAAATGCGCAGCAGGAACGCAGCTCAAACAGCGCAATCAATCGAGTACAAAGCCTAGGTGGACCTCTCAAAATTGCTGCCATACTTTCCTCAGTTGTTGATTGACCTTGCTCCTTTTAGCAGCAACTGCTGTAAGGCTTTGTATTGGATGTATCACGCTGTTCCTGCAGTGTTTCTGCTGCCCAGTTTTCAGAGTAGTCATAGCAGTAGAGCAAGCTAGAGGTGCGTGTATTCGCAGTCTTGCGTTGCCGAAGTGGCTCGTAACCATGTTTGGTGTTTTGTTTTCATCCTGGGTATCCATAGGGTATCAATGGACACACTTCTTTTCCAGCAGGACCCAAATGTCACGACGCCGTTCGCAAATTCGGCAAAATAATGAATGAGTGGATTTCTGCAGAAACTTGAAGAGCACAGCATAGAAGGGCAGAATTTACGGGGAGTCTAAGGGGCAATTTATATTTATTACATGAGTTACCTCATGTAATAATTTATAATTTATACTGGATGCGTGCGACTGACGCGCGTGCGTCTATATGATGAAGAATGGGGAGTAGTCGCATCGCAGTCGCACGCGTTTACAGCATCGCGGTGGCCGCGCTTTCTTTTCATTGAGAATTTTATGCCGCATTGACCGGTCTTCATCGAAAATTTTCGCAAATGGATGCGTGCGCCTGATAGTCGCACGCAAGTCGCACCTGGTATAAATTGCCCTTAAATGAGAAATATGCTGATCAACGTGAAAACCCGTGATCTACAGTCGTTCCAAAAAATATTTGCCTCCGGCATCCACTGCCCGTTTGCTGAGCCGTGCCGCGCCTATGCATTGTCATACAGTCCTTCTCAAAAAGATAGACTGATTGCGCGTCTGCACCATCGCGGCGGGGCCTGAACGAGGGATGCGGAGAGAGCATGCCTCAAGTGAGAGGTTGAGTAGGTCCCACCGCGATGGTGCAGTCGCAACACTAAGAAACCGCAAGCGCAATCCGTCTATCTTTTTGAGAAGGACTGTACGTGCTGCGACGTGGCTCAGTCGACGCGCAATGTAGCGTGAGGCAAGAATGTTTTAGAAAGACTATGTGCATTTACAGTCGATCCGTTTCGACAGTGCATTTTACGCGACAGCGGCTCTGCCGTCATTTGGCACGCAGCGCGGTAGGTCAAATAGGTGATCCACCATCAATCCAATGTCTTCGGTGAGTTTTATATTGATATTGATATTGATATTTATTACATGGATTACCATGTAAACGGAACAACACAAAATTAAAACACAACCAACAAGAAGATACAAGAGTTTTATCGCTTGATTCCTCATATATTGTTCCTCCTTAGTTCTCAGAAGAAAAAAAGAGGGAAATAGATGGTAAGACTCGTCAAAGAAACCGAATCGATCGTGGGTCAACTGTTTGACCGACCGAGCTGCGTGCTCCAATGCCAGGAGAGCCGCTGTCGCGGGAAATGCACGGCAAAACGAATCCACTATACGTACAGGGAGCGTCAATCACGATTGCCCTCCTCTCAGTGTTGGCCAAGCAGCATCACTCGTTAACACACGTTGATTCGCGTTAACCGGTGTAGGATCAACGTTTGTGTTACCACGTATCAACGTGGGTTAACAAGTGATGTGGCGCTGCCAACACTGAGAGGAAGGCAATCGTGACTGTATTACAAATCTCAAACCGCATAAATTTGACACCGTATTCTGAGGAATGCGCGCGGCGGGACCAGGCGCGCGCGGCATAGCCCGCCCTTTAGTTTACAGTGGATGCGTTTGCACCTTCAACTTGCGCATCTTATTTCTTTGCATTCTTGTGTGTGTTAGTGACGAGAAGTGACTGTTCTCGCACTAAGAAGACCGTTTTTCCTGAAGTACGCTAAGAAAAAGTTGTCAGTGTGCTCTATTTGTTTCTGCGTTCAACTGGCTGGTGATGGAACTCCCATCGACTGGATCCTTTGCAGCACATGTGAAAATTGGAGGCATCCCAGAAGGTCGTTCCTGTCCTCGTGATGACATTATGTCCTCAGGAACTTTTATTGGTTGTATGTACCGATTTTCAAAGTGTCGTATTCAATACCTATCAATCTCCGTAGCTTTCATCTTCTGCCGGAGGGATACCAATCTTTCTTACATTTTTGTTTGCACCAATTTTGAGTTAGGTGATCTTGAAACATAGCAATGAGGAGCAGCTTCGATAAATATTCAAGTCTTCAGTGAGGAGAGACTCAAAGTCGCTACTATTTGTATGCGGCGGTGAATACCTTTATTGTATAGCAGCAGGGGAAGTCAATACTGTAGGTAAGTCTCAGATTTCGCCTGACATCACACAAAAATTCACAGATTCTGCTACTTTGACAGCACTTCATAAAAGGTTGCCTCTAATAAAGGCGGAAGCGCTTGAGGAAACACATGTGCATGAACTTTTCCTATCACAACAGAGCTTGAAACGTATTTCTTGATTGACGGAAGTTCCATGCAATGAACATCATCATAGCAAAAAGAACTTTGACAGTGCCAACAAGTTGATTGCTCAATGTTTTTCGATAATTCAGATTGGCCGCCTAATCAACTACCTCATTCAACTTCAAATTTTAAGTCCAGTTGGAAACAAGCTTTATTACGACCACCGTCTCATATAGAGCCAACGATAGACTGAGTTTATCTCGAGCTGCTTGAACAAATCTAACCCCAAACTCATTCATAGATGAAAAGAGAAGGAAATATAGCGTACACTTTCCAGATTCGTCCATTCTGTATGGATAAATGATTAGAGAAGAGGGTGAGACAGTACAGTCTTTTCAACTCCTACTAATACGCATAAAAACGCTAATAAATAGGACGCATGGGCTGACCGTGCAAGGGCAACCACTATAAACTAAAGGGCGGGCTATGCTGCGCGCGCCTGGTCCCGCCACGCGCGCTCTCCGAGTACGGTGTCAAATTTATGCGGTTTGAGATTTGTAATACAGTGGCAATCGTGAATGACGCTTCCTGTATTTACACGATGTATGTACAGCAAAAATTTAACTGTTGACCCTCGGAGTATTAGGTGTTAACATAAGTCCTTAAGCTTTTTTCAGTTGCGATCTTCTCCGCCCTATTGTCATTTTTCCCTAACATGTTTCATACCTCTGAAAGCTCTTTTCTTCCTCTATAATAATATCATCACGCTTTTCCACAAACCTACTGAATTGCTTGATTTTTAGGCTTAAGAAGAATAACTCCAAAAAGTGCATCCGAAAAAAAAGCGCAAGGACTTATGTTAACACCTAATGCATTTATTATACGGCCATTCTCCACATTCATTTAAAAACTGACACTGATTGTGAGATTGTTCGGAGCCCTGCTCTACGTGACAACGAGGAAAAACAACAAAAGGAGGCAAAAACTGATGCAGTTTACTTTGGCACTCCGTGCCGAACGGCATTCCGACAACCGCCCAGACTACGACGCGGCCGCTCGGATGTTAGCGCGTAAACACGTAGTACGCACCCCATGACGTCACGGTGGCTGCATGTGATTCGGGACGGGTGTCCCCACCAGCCACGACGAGGAGGAAGTGTCGGCGACGTCTTGTGATCGACAGACGTTCCCACTAGCTAGTACATAAGGCAATTCGATGGCTCTCGTATCCTCTGAATCCTACCCGTTATCAGTAATTACTATTCGCCGAACCGGTTTTGATCTTGTTGCTGCGCCAGTTTTTCTCATCTCGCTCGATTTCTATGGAAGTATAGCCATGCTATTGTAGAAATTCACATTTCTTCAGATCTTATTTGCTACTCTTCACAAAATGCGCTCATCGCTACGGTTTCTTGGTGACAACCTCCGCCGAACGATAGTACAGGCTAATAATGGTCAATCCATAGGCAAGACAGTGTACTTGACGCATGTCAAGTGGGTTACAGGAAAACGTGAGTTTAGAGCCATCTTTATTCGTTTTACCTCTCGAGAATTTTTGGAATTTTCGTTTTTTTTTCCTTACCAGTCACGTGTTAGTGCCTAGCGCGTTTAAACATATCAGCGCTTTTTATTGGGTGTTCACAACAAGTACTCCTTTTCTTTACATAGCAGTTTTTGTGTATGCCTTCCTCACTAATACGAAAAGTTCTTAGTCGACGGTTGCTGAGTACTTGTCTACTCAATAGGTTGGCGTCAATTCACCGGGGAAAATGGATGAAGAGATATTGGACATAAAAGCGGTGATGGTGGTAGGGCAGGGGCGGAACAAACAATATGCAGAAATGCCCAGTTCTTGTTTTTGCTATATTCGGCTAATTTTACCCCAGAAATGTCAGAGTCAGACTTTAATCCCACCTATAAAGGCTATTTGATGAGCTGGCCACGAAAATCATACTACTCAAAACCTCCGAAACAAGTTGTCTGAGCGCATCTGAAACTTACTCGACCAAAAGCTTGTTGACAACTTGCTTTCACCCTTTCCCATGGGCAAGTTGTCGGCCCAAAGCTTTGCGACCAAAAAGGGCGAAAACAAGTTGTCAGCAAGCTTTTGGTCGAGCAAGTTTCAGATGCGATCCGACAACTTGTTTTAGGGGTTCTGAGTAATTCTATAGAGTAACCCTCTACTTGCATGAATAGTATATGTATATGTAGTTGATTAATTGTCAGGGTCAATAGTAAAAACGATACTTCACAGATTTTCTAAACTTTGCATGGTGGTGTTATTTGATTTGCTGATCAACATTATTTCGCGGCACACCGTTATTTTCTTGACAAAATTGGGATTTTTGGTGCATATCGTAGCCGCACAAAATTGGCGTTATGCCACAACATGAGCAAATTTTCGTGATTGGCGCATCACATAGCCTTCAGAAGCAAACTTTGGGCGGAATTTATGATTGAGTTTTCTAGGCAGAGCAAGCCGAATACTGCCATCTTTTCTTTCGTGAAGCAACACAGATATAGTCTTCCCAAAAAATTCTTGCCCCGCGCTACACTGCGCGTCGACTGAGCCACGTCGCAGCACGTATGATAATGCATAGGAGGTGCGGCGCGGCTCAGCAGACGGGCGGTGAATGCCGGAGGCAAGTATTTTTTGGAACGACTGTAAATGTTATATTTTTATAGATCACCCACTGAGTGTGTTAGTCGGTTGTCCCCAAACCAAATCTGCAGACGTTTTTTGGACAACCAGCTCTATATTTTATCACTACCAGAATTATTTGGCTAAATTCGATATTTACGCTGAATTTAGTATCATGTAGTAAGGCATCTCTCGTTCTATCTACCAGTAACACTTCCATCCATAACAAGCTGTGAGGGCGCGTGAGGGCGAAAAATTGTGGTCTCGGCCACTTCGTGAACAGCCACAACTGCAAATTTCAAAAGTAAGTGCAAATAAGTAATTCAAAGTATGTCGGCGCAGACTTATGGAATCGCTGACCCATTCTGGGTGTCGGGTTGGGACAAGGGGGGGGGTTCACCTCAGGCACGGCCTACGCAACGTGGCTGAGCGCTGTGGATTTCGGGCGTTGCCTCGCCCGTATCGCGTCGGTGGTGAGGCGCGCAAGTCTGTGGGGGTAGCAATCGTGATTGACTTTCCCTGTACATGTGAGGTTTGAGGTTTTGACGAGTATTCTGGAAATACAGATACGAAGATTCAGACCATTATTAGCTGTTGTTAGGATCGCACTCCGAAGCTTGTTTCCTGTACTCCCCTGTATTCCCTTTGTTCTTCGGATAGACCAAAAGGGCATCAGTGATCTCCCATTTGTCCCTGTCGCGTGTTAGAGTTGCCTAATGGGTTTTGCCTCTCGAGAGATACGAGAATAACTTGTTTTATTATATAATAGCATATCTTGTGTTGATCACAATTGATGGTAGGCTTATTTTTTTGTGATTATTGCAATAACGATTTTTCGAAGTACCTATACTGGTTTGATTCACTGCAAAGATTCATTATTTCAGATCAACTGCAGAACTACTTCAGCCGATATGGTCAAGTGCGCAGTGTTAATATGTTCTTTGTAAGTTTTCATAAGCTAGATCAATTTCCGGTCTTCCCCTTCGCTTCGTCATTCACCAGCAAAATATTCACGTTCAGGATGCTGAGACGGGTTTACATCGCGGATTTGCGTCTGTTACATTTGAGAATCCAGAAAGTGCTACAAGAGCAATGCAACAACGACCGCACGTAATTGATGGTGATAGGGTACGGTTTTGCTTTCCACTGTTCTCTAACTTCTTTCTCTCGAATTTTTATTGGTGGTTGCGATAACCTACTCGTGGTTGCTCGGTTGTACATATTTCTACTCCTAGTCATCACATATAATGGTAAAGCATAATCATTCTAAATCTTCGGGGATCGTACGCAAATGCGCTGCGCGACATACATTTATGTGATAAAAAAATGGCAGAATTTAGTATTTGGTCGATTTATAGTATACCTCTGCTTGGTTCACCCGCCCGCAGTTATTTGTGCAAGGTTTTGGTGAAGTGTGGCAGATTATCTTGTGTGAAAGTTGTACGAGACCATCGCAACTATAGTGCACCAGCGGCGAGAGCTGGGAAGACGACGAAGAGGAAAATAACGCGAGAAAAGGGCAATTTATACCAGATGCGACTATCAGGCGCACGCATCCATTTCCGAAAGATTTTCGATGAAGGCCGGTCAACACGGCATGAAATTCTGAATGAAAAGGAAGCGCGGCCTTCGCGAGGCAGCAAGCGCGTGCGACTGCTATGCGACTGCGATGCGACTAGCCCCTATTCTGCATCATATAGTCGCACGCGCGTCAGTCGCACGCATCCAGTATAAATTGCCCTAACGTGTACAGGAAATGGAGAGGAATTAGAGAAAAGCACATTATCTGCACGAATACTCAACTATCGTCGCTCCTAAAACAGACTATAGCACTCGCGCCGCTTGTGCAGCTACTCAGCGTCTCCCTCTCCTTCATCTTAGGTTGTGCGTGTCTCGCACCCATTAGTTAGCCTAGTGCAATGATGTGGGCAATATTGATAAGTAACGTGTTTTGCAAATGATACTTTACTTTACAGATCGATTTGGAGCCGTACATACCGATGTTATCAAAGAAAAAGGATATTGTATTATAGGGAGTAATGTGTTTATAGTTAATTAGAGTCTTCGCTCTGGACTCGGGTCATAGGTATCTGTGTTTCGTCTCATCGCCGTTGTATTATTATGTGACGCATATGCGCTTTCCTTATCATATGGTCTGCTATCAACGACTTGAGCGTTGCAGAGTGTCTATTTGACTTATTTGTAAGTACTAATACTGATTATATGCATTCTCAAGATGCAATAAATTTATGTTCTACTTGTTAAG
This sequence comes from Ancylostoma ceylanicum, assembly GCA_000688135.1. Classification (NCBI taxonomy): domain Eukaryota; kingdom Metazoa; phylum Nematoda; class Chromadorea; order Rhabditida; family Ancylostomatidae; genus Ancylostoma; species Ancylostoma ceylanicum. The sequence continues at coordinate 77,490 of JARK01000160.1, read as the reverse complement.
ACATCTGCTGGTACTCATACAAATCGTTGCTTACCCAGCCAGGGCATACATCCCTAGTAAGCTGCACAGACATTAACAGCCGTTAAAACTCTCAAACTCTTGCAAATGCTATGATGTATGAACAAATGGCTAGAACAGACTTTATCTCTATATGTACATAATATAATTCAAAACCCGTGTGTGTTGAATATAGGTAACGTATAAGTTTCATAGGCGAACTCTTCTAAATGCGATCGATCGTTATATACACCAATATAGTCGAGTTCTAGCTGGAAATCTCCGTCTATTCTATCCATCAGAACGATTCCAAGTGAGCTAAATGTATGCAGATAAGGCAGAATACACGAAACACCTCTTAAATCGTAGTGTTTCTCACCTAACGTCGTCCAAATGCACTCGACATTGCTTGTCCTGAATACGCCCGGCAACAGTGTGGAAGAATTTCGAGAACGGAATTTTCTCGTACTGCCAATATGGACCGCCATGGGTGTGCAGCGGGTAGGAGAACGAGTCTCCCCACGTCATGTCGATGGCCAAAGGCGCATGCAGCATTATCTTATAACTGCGGCCATCACCACGACACTTAATTGTGGGAAAGTTAATGCAACACTGGGAGTCTGCCTACACGTATAGTTTCTGTGTGAATCAACAAAATATCTCCAACAAGTGTTTAGCCATTGTGGTAATATTATCCATGAAGAACTTTAGGTAAACAAACGTATACAAACGGCAAAAATCGTGCGTACAAAAAGTTAAGGAGAAATGTGAACATCCCAACAGAAAGAGAAACGCTTTATGAGTCTGCCTATGTTTTTCCTGCTACAACAGCTACAGAACCCTCGGTACTTTCGGGCTTCAGCGGCCTCACTACCGACCCCAAACTAGGGAACATGAATTCGTTCGAAATTTTGTATATAAGGCTGCTGATCACGAATGTCGTACTCGTTTTGCATGGTATTATTGATTTTATTGATCCTATCGATTTGCTTCCAACATTGGCCTTCCTCTGCGATCAGTCTGGAAACTTGTTTACATAGGTTCATGAGGGTGCTGGTTACAAATATGATAAGCATTTTGCAGAAAAAAGTCGATTTATTGACGGAAACTCTAAAAAATTCCGAAACTATACCGCCCCGCAGAGACAGATCTAGAGAGAACCAATGAAATTGAAGATGTAATGCAAAATCGCTATCATATTCATTTTCAGCAGTTCCTAGAGGCCTTCTTTGCCGATCTTCGGAGAGATCATAGAGATGAGTCAAATTTAGGAAAAAAATCCATATTACCACGCAAAACCAGTGCGGTATTCGTGCTTAACACCACCGACAACCCCTGTATAGAAGTCCTCAGAGAAACCAATTTTTTCGAGTCTGGGGCCGGCAGTGGGGCCGCTGGAGCACAATGGTACTGCCAAATCCTCAAATTGTTAGTCTAATGAATTCTCAAAAAAAAGGGTTGTCGTAAAGGAACGGATTGCAGTGCAAACCCTGGGGGTAAAAACAACATAATGAAAGGACAAATAAAAGAGAAATGAAAAAAAACTAACTTTGATGAGGAGATGGCTGAAATTCCTCCATTTACTAAGATACTTCTTCCGATTGAGGAACTTCGTGTCTTGAAGCTTCACTGTCGCCCATCCTGCTCTTTCCAATCGGCCATCCTTTATAACTTCAGTGCAAATATGTCCTCTATAGATACAAATGATTGCTTTTCGTCCGAATACTGGAGGAAACTGTCTAAGGAGAATTCAGTAGCATTCATGTCACTCACTTGAAGAGTGCTGTTTTGTTATCTGTTGGTACGAAGTCAACAGTTGAGAAGCCTTCATTCCAGTCAGAATCGCAACCAGTCCGCCAACGAGATAATGCCTGTGTGGATCGCTTCAGACACTAGATAATTTTTCATCCTACATAAAAATGTGAAAAATCTGTTTCTGTTCCTTTCGCCTTATACTTACGAAAATGCAAACTGAGTTACTGTTTTTAGCAGATTTCTGCGCACAAAATTTCGGCTCTCACTGCTTCGCCAGATAACAAGTCTCTATAGTGTGTTCCGTACGCGACGATAGCTGAGTATTTGTGCATAAAATAGCGACATGGACGTCCCTTCCGCTAAACGCAAGAATGCCAGAGTTGTTAACACGGTGCATCGTATCGGGAGGCGGACATCTTGAACAGCAGTGGCCTACATTCTCCTGAATATAGGGCACCGCTGGGTCAATGCCCCAGATTCATTTACCCTACTTTCTTTGACTGCTCCACTAATTGCAGTGGGGCAACCAAAAGGCCATAAGAACTACAATCTTTTTTTTTTACACGCCAACGATTTTGTCTGCATCTGAGATAGGATAATAAATAGAAAAGTTACTATCAGTAATGATAATTGTTGTTTTGTTGTAGAATATGAATTGAATAAGACAACAGTTATATTCACTAATGATATCTTATCTTTTTATCATCCGAAATGCGGGCGAGACTCCTGAAGGGAGCGCTGGCTCTAGTGGTAACCTCTTGGCTCTCCCACTGTAATTAGCGGAGCAGTCAAGAAATTAGGGCAACTGAGTCTGAGGCATTGACCCATATATGCCCTATATTCAGAAGAATGTAGGGCACTGCTGTTCAAGATGTCACGCACCCCATCGTATCATGTGATGCCGCACGCGCGTGGTTTTTGATCCACGCTGTTTTTATCGGTGTAGTATACGCACATTGCTATAATAGCCGTTTTAACATTTACTCTACCTTGATTTACTATAGTTTATTTCCCCTGGGACGCGCTTCCACTTTTGCAATGTTTTTGGACTACGGTAACATGTTTGGACCGCAATATTACGTCGCAGCCACAGAATCTCTCTTTTTCTCTAGTTTCTCCAGGAATACTGTCCTTGGTGGAACACACTATAAGACATGTTTGGAGCTGAAAACCAGCTCAATTCGTGCCTTACAATACAGTATGACGTAAATCACGAGGCTGCTACAGAGAGATGAGGCAAAAATCATTGTTCAGTAACTAAAGACAATCCCACTAGGAGCAGATAAGTAGAAAATGAGCTAGAAATAAAAAACGTATGGACTACATTGGAATCTTACCTCTGGCGTATCAAACTTCCACTCAATACGAGCTTCGTCTTGACGTACTGATCCAAAATCTTCCAGGAGCTCGATTTTCTCAACTGTCATCGAAGTTGACGAGATTTCTTCTTTCAATAGCTAAATTACGTTTTAGTTTAGTATCGTAGTGTTGCGCCAACACTCTACAGCATAAATTCAACGAAGAAAAGGACAAAATGACGAAATAGAAGTGAAAGAGCATGGAATTTTAGAAAACAGTAGTCCACAAGTTCGAACCTGTGACAACACTAGAAAGATATAAATAAAATTGCGTGTTTGTTTTGATTGTATTATTTTTCCTCCAGTTTGCATTGTTTTACCAGCAATGTGTATTCATTTCAAAGTGCTCATCTTCTCTACAATAGGGTTGTGATCGTTTTCTGACTAGTCTATTTCGCCCAAGTTGTGGTCATTAGAAATGGGCACCCCAGGACATTTGCTATATTTCGCAGACTACGAGCAGCGATTGGTGCGGCTCAAAACGTTGTCGTCTTGTGCAGAGAGTACGTTACAGCTGTTAATACTGTTTTGAGTTGGCTCAGGCTGATCTCTGACGATTCAGAAAAAAGGATGGGCGGAGGTTAACTGAAGGCGAAGCCCACCCACGGTGGACGAGTTATTCCGGTTATCCCTCATCCATGTCCGGTCTCATCAACGCCCACCAATCCTTTGCCTCTAATAGAACTTCAGAAATTGAGAAAAAAAAACGCATGAACGTATTTGACAACCGAATAATAGTTTGAAGAGACTGTAGTTGCTACAGTTCCGCCCATTGTTCTCATGCAGGGCATCGCGGCGACCACTAGTTTTCGCTAAAATTAACGCCAGGGAAGCAAAACTTACTGGACTAATGGTACTCGTTCGTTGATTTTACAACTACTTATACTACTCGTTCATGCTCTTGTAAGCGTTTGAGTGCAAAAAAAAACTGCTATTAGCAGAATCTTATCTGAACGGAAAAAATATTCAGGAATGGGAAGTTCCCTTAAATTTTCCGCTGGCTGTCACCTGATGTAAAAGACATCCACAATATGTACTTGAGAGATATATAAAGCAGAGCTGTGCAACTGAGGTAGCACATGAAGAAGTCCTGAGACCCGACACAACAGAAAGTGCAATTTGGTTTAAAAAAATAATAAAGTAAGAAAAGAAGAGCACATATAAAATTATTTCAGTTCTGACCTCTAGTCAGTCCGAAATAAGAAAATCAGTTTGAGATTAAAAAAAAGAATGATCCAAACGAAAAAAAAAAGTCCAATTTAAAAAAAATGTTCTCACCTTAGTTTGGTCCTTCACTATTCTTGGTATATCCTTCACTATTTCTTCTAATGGTAATTCAGGATCATATCCTTCCATTCCTCTTTTATTGGGGAAGTTTATATTTATTGGGGCATCACTTCGGCCAAATAATGATCGCTTCTTCTTTTCACCAACTTTTGATTCGACATCAGAAACCTGAAGAGTATGAGCTAATGATATCGCAACTGTATCAAAATAACACGTAACAAGTCAGGAAGTCGTAAATGTAAAACTACGGAGTATTACGTATGTGCAACCCAGAAACCACCACGAAATCTGAAGTAAAAGCAAACCTTCAGATCTGACTTGCTTCCCATCAACGCATCGACTCGGGATGTTGAAGCTTTGTCATGATATGGCGGCGTCAGAGACAATAACCTACACGGATTTTTCAAACTTCCTATTGAGAGTAGCCTCTGATGACACCGACTAAGCAACATCTGAAAAGAAAGACATTGATGAACACAAAAGCACTACTAGCACCAGACATCTGGACTATGTAGTTGAGATTTGTATTTCATAGCATGCGAGGAGTGCATGGGGCTTGTCAGAAAAACTTTTGAAAAAAATAAACATAGCTAAAAATAAAGTAAAACTTTATGATAACACTGAATAGCGACATCTTGGCCAAACTCCAATGAAGGTGCACAAATCTGCTCCAGAGTCAAAATCTCGCCCCAGTTGCAATCAGTGGGCGGGGCAGCTAGGGTGGCCCCACGGTACATACGTGGTCTCCTGCCCAGTGGCCAGACCTTGCTTGCAGCCTAACCACAGTTTCCTTGTAGGGAGTAAATGTTCTTGGTTCTGCCGTCAAATTCCGTTTACGTTCTGGCCACATCGATATGAGACGAAAAGTTTGTGAAATCTCGAACCGACACGTCAACTTTTCCGTACGGCCAGAATAAATTTCGTCCACGACAGCCAGAGTGTCGCACCCTGGTGCACGGCGATCTGTGCTGGTCGTTGGCGGCATGAACGGATTGAGTTCTTTGTAGGCAATTGATATTCTATGTGACTCGTGAAACTGCCATCAGCTGAACAGCGCCTGTGTATTAACTGGGTATAGCGATTTAGCTGTGTTTACACTTTTTTGCGAGGCGACCGCCACAACATGAGCGACGCGATGGGTAGCGAAGCGATCGCGTCGCACAGTTGTGCTATGGCACACTTCACAAATTTACTTATAGTCAACTCCAAATGTCCGTAGACTAGAGTTGGGACCGCAGCGCGGTTTTCCTCCGCGTCTCTGCCCTGCATGCCACGCTGAATCCGTGCAGCAGACAGCGAGAGACCCGCGCCGCGGCCCCAACTCTTGTCTACGGACATTTGGAGTTGACTATACATATAAAATCATGCAAGTGGCTCGATTTGGCGCAGACGTCAAGATTATGCGTTTGTCTGAAGTCTGATCGCACAGGTTTCAGGCCGAAGCAGAAACAAAAACGAAGAAGCAACCGCCAATTCTAGCCCATAACGTTGGCGAACAATCTTACCGCGTTTGCTAGGAGGCGCGACGCAAATTCGGCCCGTCGTGTCGGTTTTGAATGAAATAGTATAAACAGGACACGACAAGGATCTGCTACGTCGCATGATCGTCAACTACCACAAGGTGATCGCTCCTTGCGTATGCATCCATTCGAAACCAATTGCTTTTGAACAGGTGCAGGCCGCGCCGCGACGAAATATAAATACGGCTTTAGAAGTGGGTCGGAAATTGTGGCTTACCTTACACTGTGAAAATGCAAAAAAAGTAAAGATGTTCTGAAGAGATGCTCCACATATTCCGTTATGATTGTTCCTATGACTACGGCGCTTTCCTTGAAAATTAGCGCCAGTGGTGTAGTGTTGCACGAGGTTTACTCTAATGGAGTCGTCTTCAATTCGTCGCCGTGACCTTACACCATCGAATCTCTCAGGTAGCAAATCTCCGATAATAGCATCAGTGACCAGACGTCAGGTACGAACGGCGGAACAAGTTCTGCTATGTTTGCAGTGAATTGACTGACTGTGCTAAACATATTCCGCTTGCTAGCCTCCAGTTGCTCCATAATCTGTCGTGACTTTTGAGTACTTGATCTATAGGGGATTGGTAAGAGCACGAAATGTTAGCCGATCGAGATTGCAGTAGTCAATTTTCGCAGTCGCACGTGTCCTTATCGAGTGGTCTGTGGATCATCACTTTCTGGTACTATGCACCACCGAATTCCTGACTAATCTTACCACTACCAAAACTTGAGACTTTGTGGATATTTAATATTATTTTTAACGCTTTTCCTTCTCCACTTGTAGGCCTTTTTCCCACTATTCCTCCATTCCCTTCTACAGATTTTTTCAAAGTTTGTCCATTAGCTTGTACCAGTCCACCTTGCTCTCCTCTCCCCTCTTCTGCTGCCGTAATTGTGAACCATCCTCAATCCCAATACTTTCGAACTAAATAGAGCCGTTCAGTAGGGCCAGGGTGTGCAGAATTCCAAAGAATTCCAATATGCAATAAAATTGCGGTCAAAGTTGGCTACACTCTTTGGACTTGGCCTTTTTCAACTTTGTGTATTTCCATTAGTTTTTTTCATATGTTAGTGGGAACAGATCACGAAAGATTTTCACAGAAATCGTGCAATTTTTCTGGTTCCAGATGCATAATTGCCATTACACATGGTAAGTGTGTTAACGTACCCAAATCTACTCTTTTTCTGGGTCTGCGTTAACCACAAGCCGCGTGCATCATTGAGATTACTCTGGATAAACTTTTTGACACCCCCCCCCCTTCCCAAATTTACCAATCGTTATCAAGAGCGTCAACACGTTTACCCTGGATAATCTCAATTGTGCACACAGACCCAAGGTAAGCGTATTGAAGCGCGTGTTAATGATGGATATAGTAGCGGCCATAAAGACACATATGATCAGAGGCACTGTTGAAGACAGAATCTCAAACTAAAACTCAACTATGGATTGCGCTATTTATAACAAATTTGAGGAAATGGTAAAGGTCTAAGTGTTTTTCTTTTCGCTGCTCGGCAATGACGTAAACTGCTTCCAGGCAGAACTACCACGTTTCAAGTGATTTATTGACATTATGGTTTTTCGACTGTATCGTGACATCTCAGCTCCGGAAGAAATTATTCTAAACCGTATCGTAAGCGAGCAAATTGCTATATGAGTTGCGTTCCATGGTTCTTCTCTTCACACAAAATGTGGGCCTGTCAAAAAGTCGTGTAAAGGTATGAAGAAGGAATTTTTTTAAATTCCAAGCAAAAAACATCGGTCCTGACGAGGACTGTTTCCACGATATCCACTACTAGCAACTATTCTGGTTTTTAAATGAGAGCTCATTGCTGTTCATACGCTTAAGATATAATTAAACCGATTTTTTGGTGATTTCGATTATTTAATTTCGTCCTCCCGTTTGAGCAGCAAAGCAAGCGCTGTGATAGCTGTGTGATGGAAATAATAGACAAATATGTGCCCAATCTGTACCAACTCTTCCTTTCTCCCAGTAGTCAATAGCTGGGATGCTATACAAAAACCACGAAATCCGAGATTTTAGTGTGAGTTCAATAATTCCTGTGTCAATGATAAGCTGCCATTGGAAAGCGATCATGGACTTTCAGCACATACTAAAATTTGGGTCAGATAGCTCAACCCAGAGACAGTTATTCCAAAAGATTCCCTGGTCAATATGGCTCTGATCATATCTTTATGGCCGCTACTATTTCTGGGGTGTTGACACGTTTACCGTGGGTAATGTCAGCGATGCATGCGACCCGAGGTGCCAACCATTCAACACATTTATTTACGCGTCACGTTGTTTATACTCGGCTGCTACCATTGTAAGTGCATCCATGAGTATGAGAGCAAACATCCTTTCAATGATGTATGTACCGTAGAAAAGTTCAGGTTGAGGGTTTTCGATTTCTTTCTAAAGTTTCAAGCAACAAAACTATTTGTTCTCCAAACAAAAGGTAGTCACTACCTGGTTCTTATGAAGACTTTCTCTCTCTCTCTCTCTCTCTCTCTCTCTCTCTGCGAGGAACTTCGGCAGTCTCCTCCGTTCCACTTCTATGAAAAGAAAAATCATTTGGGGCGACTTACAGATGTATAATAATTAACGTAATTGTGCAGTTCCGCAACTCTTGATTGAAACAAAGTGCTTTGGAAAAAATTCCAGGCAAGGTGAATGGATGGCGACAGCGCCTGAGAGAGTGAAGAGTTTACCTCCGTCGAACCCTCGCATTCAGATGGGTACAGAGGTGTATTGACCTTGTAATGTGTTGAATATCTTCGACATTTGAACATTTGGTTCTGTATAACTCGATTATTCAAATACTTTGATAATAGAGAGCCTTACAGCTTGGGGGAAAGGAAGAAAAACTGATGTGGAGCGCTTTGATTCTGGGATGTGTGATTTTTCGGATGTCATTAATTCAGTTATTAAATTGGATTGAAATCAACTTGACTGGATCTGATTGAATCAAAAATATATAAAAAATACCAGAGTAAAATAATAATAGAGTAGCTATTATAGTATAGCTTCAATAGCAAAAGAAGTAATAATAGAGTAGTTGATCAAATTTACTCCATTTTAATAGGGCCATACTCTATCACAGAACCATGGCTATCAATTGGCTTTGGTCTCGTCCAACTTCTTCACGTCGACCATTAAGACTTGGAGATCACACCTTGTTTTGCTGAGTCCATCGAACAGTGGAATGTGATGATAAAACGACGACAAAATAGTGCGCGCTGATTGATGCGCACGCTGACCCCTTCCGATCCATGCATTCATTTGCCAGGTAAAAATTACCAAAGATCTGTTGCATAGCAGTTGCCCTTAGGACTGGCTAGAGCACATGAGGCATTCGAATTGCTCTCAGAGCTTTTACTGTATTCTCTATGATTCCATTTATTTTTTGTGGTCGATTATGAGCCAGCGCAGTCTCCTTCACAAACAACGGAAGTTGAGTATTTGTGGGCACCATTCTCGCCTATCTGTCCTAGTAGCGTGTACTTTCCCATCGTTTTCTCTCCGGCTGGCGAAATAGATCACAACACCCTGATACTTGTTTTATATTGGTGATAACTTCCTTTTTGGTAGGTCTTCAAACACGCTCGATGCCACACAATTACGACGTTTATTTACTGCTACGAACACTGAAAGTCACTCTTTAAAACGACGTTGTGCATGCTAATCTACAATATCTTCCTTCCATGAAAGAACTTCATCGTAATTTTGTCAACTAATATAAAATTACAGTTTTACGTATGTAAGAGGAAAAACCCTTTAGCTGCCTCTGATTTCCTAGTTTTGAACACTGAATTTCCTTTTCTTGGTTGCCCTCGATTGCCTCTCACGTCCGCTCTTTGAAATCTGGGTTAACCAGCACTTCGCCACCTTCCGCACTATTAGTTTTCGGAATTTTACAACTCTTCATAGGTTCCAGTACATAACTGTAAGCGTGCAAACATGTGGCAGTTACTTCTTTGCAGCTTTTATTATTATATTATAAAATTGATCCGCCGGACGAGACAATTTTGATGTTTTTGGCATTACTCTTTCAATTCACCAACATTGCTTTTTTTCATAAGGGATCCCTTCTGCGTGGACAGTTCATTCTTACAATGTGCCTATGAATATCCATTTTCTTATGTTATCATTCTAACGGCCTAAATCATTCTGTCGAGTCTCTGTCGAGATAATTAACACATCAGGTTCATAAATTGGTGCAACCCAGGTTCGACCGATTGTGCGTAACCCATCCAATGCGCTTCTGTTCCTCTGCGAGCTGTTTCCTTTTTCATTCTTTTCTTTAAATTCTAAGCAACCAGAAAATCCCGTTTTCGATAGCTGATAAAATAATAATAATTACATTCTTACTCCCCGCATCTATTTCCCTCTTTCTTCAGTATGGAAGAGGTGCAAAAAGTGGGTACTTCCGCAGTCTCCTGAAAGTTGACGGGATTCGTGACATTTCAGGGATGATTCTATGTTCTCCACATTTTTCATCCGACGTGGAAGAGCTTCTACAACGAAATATGATAAATTTTGCTCTTCACATCATTAATTATCTTTCGGAAGATTTGTTCAAATAGAGGGCACTGATATTTACCTGTGGTGAGATTCATGTACGTTCCAGAGAATGTTGTCACCCGCCTTCAATTCTGAAAATGATTAGTTTTTTTTTTTTCGTTTTCGTTTTTTCGTTTTCCGGGGACAAATGCATATGCTGTGTTCAAGAGATTCTTCTCACACGGCTATGTATGATAAGTCATGGTAGAAATTGCGAGATTCATCAATTTCTGCTTGAGAACTTGTCAAATTCGGAGGAGCGAGTAGCTGACAATCTTCTCGGGAACGTTCATGATTCCGCCACAAGAGAACTCTCCCTCTTTGGAAGAGTGGGTAGAACACATCTTTCCTGGCAGCGTTCATAAGTCCTGCCGCTGTTTTTGCTTTTTCTGCTAACTTCATACTCTTCTAGGAGATCTCACCCTGTTGCTGATCAGCGAAAATGCTAGCAGTACTAATACTAAACATTTTATTTATTCACTCTGTACATAATGCAAGGATACTGCTAGCCTCAATGCCACAAGGACGGTCACACACTGGATCGTTTATGGCATTGATAAACAAGATGAAAGAACAAGGACACGAGATCTCGCTCTACATGGAGGCATATCCCAATGAGACTAATTTCGGACTTGAGGATCGTATGCTGAGAATAACCAGTAAGTTCGCTTTGTTGGCGTCTGAATCGCAGCCTCCAGTAATGGTTTGGATCCTCGCTTTTCTTAATTTGATTTTATTTCAGATCATACTAATCCATTTGCTTCTGAACTATTTGAATCATTCCAGTGGGAACACGATTTTGTCGTCACTTCACAGGTCTGTTGCAAAATTTTTCTGCTGCAAAGCACCCCTAATGTTGGGATTTTCCACAAGTTTTCTGGAAAGTTTGATGAATCCTGTCAAATACATGGCTTCCTGCCAACTGCTGTAGCGATTTTGCTGTTTTCTCCCACATAAACCCTATCTGTTAGACTTCCTTTGGGGTGTTAGTCACGGTTATGATGTGCGGTTTCTAACATTTCTGTCTTCATAAAAATGGTCACATCGGAACGTAAGGTGATTTGCCGTCGAAATCGCTAAATTCAAACCCTTTTCCCTCTCTGGGGCGTACTGAAGTCATTTACTCACTGTGGGCGTCGATGTCGGTGCCCCTTTCTCGGCTCACTATGGAGTCGTCGCCGCGGTGGCGAATCTGGGTTATCTTGATGGTTGTTCACCACATTTGCTGGTAACTAATAAGAAAACTAACTGACTATCAAGAAAGTCCCATAATTTGATGTCCCGGAGAGGACTCCTGCTCGAGCAGCGCGGTCGCGCTGCGTGTTTTTCGAGGCCACAGGCGGGTCACCGCCATCGACGCCCACCTTAGCAAAAGACTTTCGAATCGGTGATCAATACTCTGGACCAAGGCTAGAGTGAAATCCGCGGAGTTTCGAGAAGCACCAACAGAAACTGTAGACAACTTTTCAGAGAAAGAAGGGCAATGAAGCAAGTGATTACTATGTTGAGGACTGTCCCTTTGTGTACGAAATTTTTCTTTTTTACTTGTTCAGTGACACTGTTCAATACTAAAAATGATCGCGAAGCCGTTTCATAGTTTCTTGTCACCCTGTAATTCTTGGCCACACTGTACTATCGTACATCAACGCTAACCCCTTAAAACGCTATGGTGTAAAAAATAAAAGAAAAGTTAAAGCATTGCTATAGTATTTACGCATTCTCAAAGTTTTTTTTTCATTTGATATGTTTCGACCCCGTTTCGTGCATTACCCTCATGCGGATTTTAAACATCGGAATATGCCTTCTCTGCACTCGTCTATAAAGGAAAAAACGCATTGGAATGTCTCGTTGTAACCTTATAAAGTTATGTTCAAAGGTGTAAATGCGTTTGTTATGCATTTACACTTTTGAAAATAACTTTATACACAATGTAAAATTTGTATGGCTTTCGTGATAAGTTTACTAAGCAACCTCTTTAGACAATGTTTACTTGGAAAAGGTTCCTGTAAAAGGACTAATCGAATGGAGCTGGTTTTCTTCCAAGGCCACATTTCTGTGCACTGCTAAACGTGCCGATCAGGGATGAGCGGAATTCCGGTTTTCGGAAGTCGGAAGTTTCTTAGTTCTGACGTCATGCAAGCATATAGCACCCTGGGTTCCTGAAGAATTTATGTAGCTTAGTTATACGAACTCAAAAATACTGCCCTTGCTACCTCCGAATTTCTTGTATTTTAAATCTCTCTCAACTTCCGACTTCCGGTCTTACGCAGTACTTCCGCTCATCCTTGGTGCCGATGAAACTAGTACATACATAGAAGATGAAAATGCAGATGTTCCCATTCTTCTATGGGTCAACAAGTTGTGACATTGTGCTCAAAGAGCATCGCAACTTCTTCAATCAAATGGTCAACGAGCACTTCGATCTCATCCTGACTGACACTTTGTTCGCTGTCTGTGCTTATGGCTTCACTACCCTCAATAAGGTAAAAATTTTACTGTATTCAAAAGTTTCTCTATTACCACTAACGGCTACTATTGCAGGCCAACCATGTCCTGATGAGCTCAACCCATGTGGAGTCTGCCACTGGAGCCATGCGTGCCCACGGAATGTTGGTGAATTCTTGATTCCCATCCACAACGTCGGCAGAAGCACTTCAGACTCTGTTTTAGCAACTTCGTCCTGAAACCTCGTCAGTTCATGCCCGTGCAAGATGCGGAATTCCGACCGGAGCTGTTCCAATACCGAGTCGCGGGTACTTTTGAATGGATCGCTAACTTCATTATAAGTGCTTTTATCATCAACGAAAGGATGAAGTACTCCCTGGCGCCCGTTGCACCGTCGTTCAGGTAAGCGGTAGCTAGTGACCTTCGCATGAGAATGTCTGGAAATTCACTTGAAACCCTGGTTTCTGCAAATTCCAGTCGCGAGTTTCCAACGAGTTCAGGGATGTTTTCTCGTTTTCTAAAAACTACTTGCCCTTAATTGGTGTTACTCTACTCTCAACTTACATAATTTCAGTTTCATCGACTACCAACGGACAGCCTCTTCGACTTTTACCGACATGCCATCGGATCTAATCGGGTCATTTCCGAGGACAAATGATGTAAATTCCATTTCCATTGCCATCAGCCAATGACAAGTGCAATGTCCTTGAATTTCGCGGAAGAATGTGCGCAGCACATCAACGATTTAAAAATGATGCGCGGCTCTGTTGGAAGGGTGAGTGAACGTATTCGGCTGCAGGATGGTTGAGTGTGGATTTTCTGTGAATTCACATCAAACGCAATGTCATCCAATGATTGAATTTTACCTACCTATGAAAACTGACCTGGAACTCCTTCGCTATAGGCTTAATGACTGTCCACTGCACTTGGGACCTGGTATTATTTAAAAAATCCACAGACATGCGATAGCTTTGCTGGCAAACAGTTTAGCACCGATCACCTTCTTGAGGAATTTTGCAGTATGGGTGCCACCTTCCCTAGCTTCAGTAGCTCTTGCTACCAAAAAACGTTAAGCACGCCGACTCAAAAGTGGTAGTCTCCCATTTTCCTGCTTCACAGCTACCCGTGTTCTGAACGTGGGGCACCAGGGATGTGCTCATAAAATGAGTGGTGGTCTCCAGTAATCAGAGAAATTATGCCGCTTGTTAAAGGCTGGACCCGCGATAATTTTCATTTCGAAAATTTTGAATGTTTTTGGGTATGAACTTTAGTCCCAGTAGTTCTACGCAAGTTGCATCACCATAGACATCTGTAATCTAGAGATGTAACAAGTTGAACAAGGGATCCGGGGATCCCTAGGCGTGTTGTAGCGGAGTGCGAATCAGCTGTTCTCTGCCACAATTGGTCACTTTTCAAAGAAAACATCTGTTGCTCGCGCTCATTTCGGAAAGTTTCACACTCTAATAATCTGTTTCTCTCCATATACATCCTGTCAATTGTTAATCGATCACATGACTCCTTCTTTTACTCGGAATTTTCAAATTTTTATTTATAGTATGAATTTCTGTTGGTTAGCTCTTTATTCTTAACCATAGAGTAGAGCACCAACCGTCCTATCGACCGGTCACCTTTCTATTGCGCTCTGCATCTTTCACTATTTCTTGGATTTCTAACTTCCAACTCTAACTATGGTGAAGCGAACTGGGACTAAGATGGCCACGAATGTTGACGGAAACGGAGAGATGCCAGTTTGGGCCAGTAAGTTGATCGAGAGGTTCGATTCTTATTCATCGTGCATGCAACACTCCCTCACCGACACTTTCGATCGTGTTTTCTCTAAGTTGAAGGACCTCCAAGAGGCACAGGCTCTCATCATTTCCCGTCTATCCGAGCTAGAAAGCAAGATCTCGTCATTTTCACCACCACATTCTCAACAGAATCTTCTTTACTCGACTATGGTCAAAATTAGAGCTGATAGCCACCGGATAGACGAGAAACTCAGGATGATCACGTGGGTCGGAATCGATGAACAAATCGATGAAGACGCCACCCGCCGTTTTGATCAAGAAATCCTGAGGGAGGCTGTGTATACCTCCGGTGATGACGATCTTGTAAGAGAATTTGAAGAGGGAAGGATAAAATGCTTTAGGTTTCCTGNTAAGTTGAAGGACCTCCAAGAGGCACAGGCTCTCATCATTTCCCGTCTATCCGAGCTAGAAAGCAAGATCTCGTCATTTTCACCGCCACATTCTCAACAGAATCTTCTTTACTCCACTATGGTCAAAATTAGAGCTGATAGCCACCGGATAGACGAGAAACTCAGGATGATCACGTGGGTCGGAATCGATGAACAAATCGATGAAGATGCCACCCGCCGTTTTGATCAAGAAATCCTGAGAGAGGCTGTATATACCTCCGGTGATGACGATCTTGTAAGAGAATTTGAAGAGGGAAGGATAAAATGCTTTAGGTTTCCTATAGGTAAGCCTCGCGGTCCTGGTGTACGAGGGCGTATTATTAAAATCTCGCTTGCTAGCCAGGCCCTGAGGGATTCGCTGCTGGCCCACATGAGAAGTGGAAGACAAAGTCTGACTAGGCNGATTAGGGAATTTGTGCACTCCTTCGCACGGAGAGACTATACCGCGGAAGAGTTGGACCTGGACCGAACGTTGCGTAAGGAAGCGGGTGATCGAAACGCACGTGAGGGTAAGCTTGTTTATGTCGTTCGCGACGTCGATATTGTGAAGCTACGAACCCCCCGTGATCTTCCTAGGCGTTCGATGTCTCAACCAACTCCAAGCAGTTTTAGCACTAGTAATACGTCTCGGATAGCCAAGTCCCAGACCAATCTGGCACCATCGTCCGCGCTCAAACAAGTTTCGCACTCTCCTGTAACTTACCATCTTGGCAACAGCAGCGACAGCTCTATCTCTCCACCTCCTAACAGCTCGCCTTCTCTTTTTCACTAGGTAACAAACATTCCCAACTGCACCAACAACGTCGCTGAAGAAGAATTTTCGTGTGCACCACTATCTCCACCGAACCTCCACTCAACTCTCCACCGCCTTAGTAGAAATATATACCTCTTTAATGCCCGTTCAGTTTGTAATAAGCTACCCGAGCTTTATTTGCTGCTCTCTTCAAACCCCTTGCTAGTTTTTATTACAGAGACATGGTGTAAGCCAGACAGCATCCATGACGACACACTGTCCGGTGGTTTTAAATACGAAACCCATAGATGTGACAGAGAGGGTGCCATCATGGGTGGTGGTGTCTTGGCTATGGTTCGCCACGATGTTACTCACCACCTGATAGCATCCAGAAATTTCTCTCCATACTGTCAAGTGTTGGCACTAGGTGTTGGCAACTACGATCAGAAAACAATCTTCGCTATCATATACCGAAGCCCATCTTGTGACGTCACGTCCTTCAGACAGGCGCTGAGATTCATGGATGGGGTTTGAGAGTCAGGAAGGGACTGTGTGGTATTAGGAGATCTTAATTTTCCAACCGTTAACTGGCTAACACTTAAGGCAAAGAGCCCATTTCTTTCACCATCCAGCAGAGATTTCCTTCAGTTTCAAGCAGAGTTATCGCTAACCCAGATAGTAATTGAGCCAACACATGGTAACAACATCCTTGATATTGTCCTCACGAATAACCGCGCTATCACTAGACGTCTGCGTGTCCTACCTCCTTTTTCCACATCTGACCACAGAATGATTTCCTTTGAACTGTTAGATATCAAGAGCAATGCCAAATCAAAATACCATTACCTTGACTTTGCCCACGGCGACTACGACGCAATATGTGAGAAGCTCCTGAGCACTAACTGGCGCGAGGTTATCAATAGCGCTGAATTCGCCGACGCATGCTATCACTATTTTCTCCAATGCTGTCACGATCTCACTTCCGAGTACATACCCGTTCGTTCCACCAGCAATGTTTGCTATCCCTATCGAATTCGCAAATTGCGATCACTCGTTAGCGCGCTGTATAGAATGCGTCATTTGCGTGGCATGCAAAGGTACTTGCGCTTCTCTAGAAAGCTCAAACGGGACCTTGCTAGGCATCAGTTGATGGTTGAAGACAGGATTGCCTCTAGTCATAACACCAAGGCCTTCTTCAGATATTTTAATAAGCGTCTCAAAACCTCAACCAGTATCGGACTACACTATAGGTGACTATAGGCCCGATCAAAAATTGTGATGGTGTGTTGTGCAGGTTGGAGATGGAAAAAGCTGAAACATTTGCAGCCCATTTCAGATCTTTCTATAAAGATCCGACAGAGAGCGATGCATCTTGCCAGCAGTTCACTAATGCTAATCTTGACTATCCAGATATTAGCAGTGAAGCGGTATACCGAACCCTTTCCCTGTTACCTTGTCGAAATCCGTTCTCCCCAGATGAAATTCCTTACATTTTTTTAAAAAAGCTGCCTTGGAGCTTACAAGCGCGCTCACAATAATGATCAACAGGTTCCTGCTTCATGGAGAAGTTCCAAGTGTTTGGCGTATCGGAATCGTTAAGCCTATATTCAAAAAAAGGTGGCAGACTCGGAGTGAGTAACTATAGGCCGGTTCGCCTCACTTCGTGCACTAGTGAGGTTCTCGAGAGAATATTATTTAATCAAATAAGTGGCTATCTCTCTTCGAACCAGCTTCTGTCCATGGCTTTTCTCGAAGAAAATCTGCGAATACAGCTCTTATGTCGACGGTCCCACTCTGGCAACAAGTTCTCGATAGCAGAGGTTACGTTACTGCTTGCTACATAGATTATTCTAAGGCATTTGACTCCATATCACTCAAACTTTTGTATATCAAACTCAAACACAATTTGGAATCAGTGGTTGTCTTCTCAAATTTCTGGAAACCTTCCTCAATGGACGTTGCCAAAAAGTGTACGTGAACGGGTTTTATTCTGAAAGTTACTGCACGCCAAGTGGAGTTCCACAAGGAACTTGCCTTGGCCCGCTCATGTTCTTGCTGAACATGAATGACCTTCCTAACGTCCTTCCACCTGGAGTAAACTGCTCTATCTACGCTGACGACTGCAAAATATATACAATCAACTGTCATGAAGCCATGCAGCCTGCCTTGGGCGCCATACAAGCATGGTCTCGAAGATGGTAGCTATCCCTGTCCAAAACAAAAACTACACTTATGCTGATTGGTCGATCTCATCCTAAAGATTGTCGCTTTTATCTCGACGACCATGAACATTGTATTTCTCATTCGGTCTGCGACCTCGGTATCACTTATACGAATACTATGTCTCTTGACGAGTATATAAGCAAATGTGTACGCATTGCCTTTACAAAATCAAATCACATCCTTCGCGCCTTTCCAACGAGGAATTTAGACACCCTTTACAAACTTTTTGTGACTTATGTTAGACCGACATTAGAGTATTGTACCACGCTTTGGTCCCCTTCAAGGAAACTTAGCATTGATGCGCTAGAAGAGGTTCAAAGAAAGTATACGTGGCGTATATTCGAAGTGGGCTGTTTCGAGTGCCTTACAAGCAGCGACTTTTGCGTCTCCAAGCTGACTCCTTAGAATTACGAGGACTGATACTTGATCAGTGTTTTCTTTACAAAGCAATTTTTGGAGAGGTTGACTTTGATAACAGTTCCTTGTTCTCATTTCCGGAATTTAACGCTAGAACCAGAGGTCACCGATTCAGACTGGTTCTACCCAAAGTTCGGACTGAACAGTTCCGCAGTTCATTCTTTGTGCGAGTTATCAGAACTTGGAACGAACTCCCGGCTTCGGTTGTTCAGTCCAGATCGCCAACGGTTTTTGCTGCAAAGCTGAACAAGTATCTAAATGACAGGGGGTTCTACTAAATTCTTCCCTTCCGCCATTGTTCTTTTTTTTCAATATACGATTCTTTGCAGAAAACAGCCGGACGTGAGGACTTTCTTGGTCCACCGCCTCGTGTTTTTTGCTGTTTTTCTTCTGTCAATGTTACTAACCTCTCCTACAACCTTGTTTTTTTTTGTTGTTACTAACTCACTGTTTTCTAAACGGACACCTTTGTCACATGTCAGCCCCTTCTTTTCCCGTTTCGCACCTCGACGGATCATCATGTGGCTTGGTGTAGTTGGCGGACCTACTAAGATGGTATCCGGAGCCGTTGCACCCTTCGCGGCTTGCAGTGTTGGCGGGCCACTGCCCTTCGACGCCAAAACCCCACTCCCTTCCCTTACCCCACATCAAAGCCTTATCGGAGTTTTTTTATCTTCTCGCACAAGTATTTATGGCGTCTTTGCTTAATTTTTGACCGATAAATAAATAAATCACCTGAATCACCGGATTGATTGGATCATCCCAAACCCGAACATCTACTCCATTTTAAAAATGGTCAAAATTGAAGAGAGTTATGGAGATGCGACGAAAAAAACGCGAAATCGCAAACATCGCGCAGTTTCATCAAGCGACACTGTTAGTATTGTACATTCTCGGCCTTTTAGTATATAAATCTGATGAGCCACTGTATTAACGTTGTAGTTGAGGACGGTAGAGTGGCCAAACGATCCGCGCAAGATTGGTCCAGACGATTTCGTACTGCTGAATTCAACCTCATTGTTTCCTAATGGTCGGGACGCGCATCCGGACTCGAAATAGTTGCAAATGCAGCGATCGGCCAGTTCAGGCTGGGGTTGGATGTGCAATTTGTTTTGCTTGCCGCCTCAATCTAGCGAATCTCACTAAATTGATGAGTTTCTATGCCAACAAGGTCGTTCATACCTCCCTTCTGGTGAACTGATTTAAAGGCAGCACTCGCGAAAATTCTCGATTCTGAGCTGGTGTGTGGGTGGTGAAGAAAAGACTCAGGACACCATGAATGTGCTGAGTCGGTACATCACAAACAATGATCGCTTACCTGCGGAGGAATTCCAACTGCCGTCGTGAACACNTCGTTCGCGACTTCGATATTGTGAAGCTACGAACCCCCCGTGACCTTCCTAGGCGTTCGATGTCTCAACCAACTCCAAGCAGTTATAGCAGTAGTAATACGTCTCGGATAACCAAGTCCCATACCAATCTGGCACCATCTTCCGCGCTCAAACAAGTTTCGCACTCTTCTGTAACTTACCATCTTGGCAACAGCAGCGACAGCTCCATCTCTCCACCTCCTAACAGCTCGCCTTCTCTTTTTCACTAGGTAACAAACATTCCCAACTGCACCAACAACGTCGTTGAAGAATTTTCGTGTGCACCAATATCTCCACCAAACCTCCACTCAACTCTCCACCGCCTTAGTAGAAATATATATCTCTTTAATGCCCGTTCAGTTTGTAATAAGCTACCCGAGCTTTATTTGCTGCTCTCTTCAAACCCCTTGCTAGTTTTTATTACAGAGACATGGTGTAAGCCAGACATCATCCATGACGCCACACTGTCCGGTGGTTTTAAATACGAAACCCATAGATGTGACAGAGAGGGTGGCATCATGGGTAGTGGTGTCTTGGCTATGGTTCGCCACGATGTTACTCACCACTTGATAACATCCAGAAATTTCTCTCCATACTGTCAAGTGTTGGCACTAGGTGTTGGCAACTACGATCAGAAAACAATCTTCGCTCTCATATACCGAAGCCCATCTTGTGACGTCACGTCCTTCAGACAGGCACTGAGATTCATGGATGAGGTTTTAGAGTCGGGAAAGGACTGTGTAGTATTAGGAGATTTTAATTTTCCATCCGTTAACTGGCTTACACGTAAGGCAAAGAGCCCACTCCTTTCACCATCCAGCAGGGATTTCCTTCAATTCTGTGCAGAGTTATCGCTAACCCAGATAGTAACTGAGCCAACACATGGTAACAACATCCTTGATATTGTCCTCACGAATAACCGGGCTATCACTAGACGTCTGCGTGTCCTACCTCCCTTTTCCACCTCTGACCACAGAATGATTTCCTTTGAACCGTTAGCTATCAAGAGCAATGCCAAATCAAAATACCATTACCTTGACTTTGTCCACGGCGACTACGACGCAATATGTGAGAAGCTCCTGAGCATTAACTGGCGCGAGGTTATCAATAACGCTGAATCCGCCGACGCGTGCTATCACTATTTTCTCCAATGCTGCCGCGATCTCATTTCCGAGTACATACCCGTTCGTTCCACCAGCAATGTTTGCTATCCCTATCGAATTCGCAAATTGCAATCACTCGTTAGCGCGCTGTATAGAATGCGTCATTTGCGTTGCATGCAAAGGTACTTGCGTTTCTCTAGAAAGCTTAAACGTGATCTTGCTAGGCATCAGTTGATGGTTGAAGACAGGATTGCCTCTAGTCAAAACACCAAGGCCTTCTTCAGATATGTTAATAAGCGTCTCAAAACCTCAACCAGTATCGGACCTATCAAAAATTGTGATGGTGTGTTATGCAGGTCGGAAATGAAAAAAGCTGAAACATTAGCAGCCCATTTCAGATCGTTCTATAAAGACCCGATAGAAAGCAATGCATCTTGCCAGCAGTTCACTAGTGCTAATCTTGACTATCCAGATATTAGCAGTGAAGCGGTATACCGAACACTTTCCCTGTTACCTTGTCGAAATTCGTTCTCCCCAGATGAAATTCCTTACATTTTTCTCAAGAAAGCTGCCTTGGGGCCAACTAGCCCGCTCACAATAATGTTCAACAGGTTTCTCCTTCATGGAGAAGTTGCAAGTGTTTGGCGGATCGGGATCGTTAAGCCTATATTCAAAAAAGGTGGCAGACTCGACGTGAGTAACTATAGGCCGATTTGTCTCACTTCGTGCACTAGTAAGGTTCTCGAGAGAATATTATGTAATCAAATAGGTAGCTACCTCTCTTCGAACCAGCTTCTGTCCAAGGCGCAGCATGGCTTTTCTCGAAGAAAATCTACGAATACAGCTCTTATGTCGACGGTCCCACTCTGGCAACAAGTTCTCGATAGCAGAGGTTACGTTACTGCTTGCTACATAGATTACTCTAAGGCATTTGACTCCATACCACTCAAACTTTTGTACATCAAACTCAAGGCATTTGGAATCAGTGGTTGTCTTCTCAAATTCCTAGAAACCTTTCTCAATGGACGTTGCCAAAAAGTGTACGTGAACGGGTTTTATTCTGAAAGTTACTGCACGCCAAGTGGAGTTCCACAAGGAACTTGCCTTGGCCCGCTCATGTTCTTGCTGTACATAAATGATCTTCCTAACGTCCTTCCACCTGGAGTGAACTGCTCTATCTACGCTGACGACTGCAAAATATATACAATCAACTGTCATGAAGCCATGCAGCCTGCCTTGGACGCCATACAATCATGGTCTCGAAGATGGCAGCTATCCATGTCCAAAACAAAAACTACACTTATGCTGATTGGTCGATCTCATCCTAAAGACTGTCGCTTCTATCTAGACGACCATGAACTTTGTATTTCTCATTCGGTTTGCGACCTCGGGATCACTTATACGAATACTCTATGTTTTGACGAGTATATTAGCAAATGTGTACGCATTGCCTTCACAAAATCAAATCACATCCTTCGCGCCTTTTCAACGAGGAATTTAGACACACTTTACAAACTTTTTGTGACTTATGTTAGACCGAAATTAGAGTATTGTACCACGCTTTGGTCCCCTTCAAGGAAACTTAGCAGTGATGCGCTAGAAGAGGTTCAAAGAAAGTATACGTGGCGCATATTTGCCAGAAATGGGCTGTTTCGAGTGCCTTACAAGCAGCGACTTTTGCGTCTCCATACTGGCTCTTTAGAATTACGAAGACTAATACTTGATCAGTGTTTTCTTTACAAAGCAATTTTTGGAGAGGTTGACTTTGATATCAGTTCTTCGTTCTCATTTTCGGAATTTAGTGCTAGAACCAGAGGTCACCGATTCAGACTGGTTCTACCCAAAGTTCGGACTGAACAGTTCCGCAGTTCATTCTTTGTGCGAGTTATCAGAACTTGGAACGAACTCCCGGCTTCGGTTGTCCAGTCCACATCGCCAACAGTTTTCGCTGCGAAGCTGAACAAGTACCTAAAAGGCAGGGGGTTCCACTAAATTCTTTCCCTCCGGCACAGTTCTTTTTTTCAGTATTTGGCTATTTGCAGAAAACAGCCGGACGTGAGGGCTTTCCTAGCCTACCGCCTTGTGTTTTTGCTGCTTTTCTTTTGTCAATGTTACTAACCTCTCCTACAACATTGTTTTTTTTTTGTTGTTACTAACTCACTGTTTTTTAAACGGACACCTTTGTCACATGTCAGCCCCTTCCTTTCCCGTTTCACACCTCGACGGATCGTCATGTGGGCTTGGTGTAGTTGGCGGACCTACTAAGATGGTATCCGGAGCCGTTGCACCCTTCGCGGCTTGCAGTGTTGGCGGCCCACTGCCCTTCGACGCCAAATCCCCACTCCCTCCCTTGCCCCACATCAAAGCCTTATCGGAGTTTTTATCTTCTCGCACAAGTATTTATGGCGTTTTTGTTTAATTTTTGACCGATAAATAAATAAATAAATAAATAAATAAATAAATAAGTTTTGTTTCTTTTCTTGGGGTATGTTCCTGTAGTGGACAATCTATTCCTTTCCCGTTTGTCCTTGTTCTCCTCCAGAAAAGCTGCAAAATTAGTCATGTTCCTAGTTGCGCCAAGGAATTTGCCGGCAACATAGGCAGCGTTAACGACTTTCTTGATCTACCCCATTCGCGCAACTCCGCCCAGGCCCCAGCACGAGGTCTTCCTCAAGCTAAAGTCAAAACGAAGCCCTTTTCGGAAAACCGACATTTTACGAAGCTCCCCTTGAATAGAAAAACGAAAGAAACCCCCTTGAAAATCAAAATCCCAGGCAACAATTTGTGCTGGAGATCAAGTTTATTCTTCACACTATTCTCGAGGGAACGTACAGAGAAAGTACAACATAGCGAAATCAGACAAAAAATAAAACATGAGTTCAAAGAGAAAATCCTTGAATCGGAAGAGAAGTAAACGAAGAAGTTGAGCAGATTAGCGTACTTAGCTATTGCAAGATGTTAGAATGAACGCGTGGCTGCAAGACAAAATGTGCTCAAACTTGTTTACGGCGTCGTTCGATTGGAGCAGATAGTCTAAAGGCTTCAGCATCCGAAGAATTCGAAGGATTCATGCGCAGTTCAAACGCAACGAAATGGGCTGAAATCTTTAGTGAGACAAGAAAGAAGGTTTGACTAGGAGTGTTTGAAATTTCAGCTAAAACGTATCCGATACATGGATTACTTCACCTGTGCTCCTCATAGTCAAAAGCCTACGATCATGCTAAAATCTGAGTGACAATTTTTTTGTGGGTGCTGCCTTTGAAATTGTAGTTTGGTAAAGTTGTTGAAGAAGAAAGCCGGCGAAGAAAGAACGGCAGAACTTTTGCATTTTCCTAATACATTACCCAATCTGGATTGTACCCTACGTTTGAGTGCAAATGTCGATTTTCGGAAAAAATACTACAAAACTTCTTCACCAATCCAATATTTCTAATACTTTTCTTGTATGTACCTGCAACATTAATGCCCGCCATCTTTGAACTCATTTTGGAAGTACTCGGTATAAGTGAATAGGAGCGGTATCACGTAAATTTTAGGGGAATGGTGTAATTCGTGCTGGAAAACGTAGGGTGCATGCGTCAGTCGCATCGTCAAACGCACGCATCCATCTGCAGAGAATTTTCCACGAAAACTGACCAACGCGGCATGTATACCTCGAATGAAAATATCACGCAGTCTCCTCGAGGTCGCAAAGGAGTGCGTTTCGCTTGCGTATGAGCTGCGTCAGGGTTGCGACTGGACATATCTCTACCTTAAATACGCACGCACATCGAACGCGCGCATGAAGCATGAGTTGCCCCAATGGCACGCACATTGTCGGCGGATGTTCTCCTCTACTCACTGAATCATTATGTATGTGTAAAATAATGTCGTTTTCCAGTTGTTCGAATACGGCGCCTATTGTCCCACACCAGAACCGCTGACCGGAGAGCTACTCGATTTCGTCTCCGACCCTCAATCCAAGGGGACCATATTGGTGGCATTCGGTATATTTAGGCGTGTCGTAGCCAAATAGATCACAAGCGATTCCATCCATTCTTGCTTGTCCTAACGTGAGAATTTCCAGGCACAGTAATAAACTGGGCTCGAGTACCAAGGAAGAAGTTCGACGCTATTCTCGACACGCTGAACTCATTGACGGATTATCGTATTGTATGGGCGTATAATGGACTTCCAGTGAACACAAAGCCACACATATTCTCTTCCAAGTGGATTCCTCAGGTTGACGTTCTCTTCGACAATCGGACGGTGTTGTTCTTCAGTCACGGCGGTTTGAAAAGGTTCGTGTGCTCACTTTTTGGGGTTGGAATTAATTAGCACAAGGGCGCGCACCCATTGGGTAGGACTGGGATTAGCCGGGGGTTAAACACAGTCAGTCCCCAAGGCTGCACCTGCCCAGGCAAACCTTCGGAACTTCCGCGGAAATATGACGTCATTAATATTTTTTTGGAACTTCCGCGGAGCTTCGAGACAAATACGATGATCAAGGATACTATCGTACTGAACAGCATTTTTTTCATTCGAATTTTGGGAGTGATATTTTGTGTCTTGATTTCAGCTGGCAATGCAAAAAGCCTAAGTGAAATATGAAAATTTTTTGTTTTCATCCAGAATCCACTAGTCGAATAATTACACCCATATTCGCGAATTTCGGGAAAAGCTCATGCCAAATGAATGTACTCCAGGGATCATTCCTAAAACTCTGAAAATTTCATCTATCTTATCACTAAAGACTAAACCTGACGCAGGTACGTAGCAACGTCAGAGGGCACACTTGCTTGAGGATGTCTCCTTAAAGGCAAGGTCCGGGCAAAATTTCGCCTCCTGGATTTTTATTGAATTCGTCGCCCACGGCGACGCCTTGGACAGAAACAATCCAAAAACCCTGAAAAAGTCCTACAATGAGCGGTTTCCAGCGACCAGATCTGGTATGGCGTTTGCAGGTTTGCAGCGGCCGTGCTTCCAAAGAACGTTGTACGGCGCGCCCACATGTTGTCTGTTGTGGCGTCGTAGGAAAAAAAATTCATTTTTGAGGGACTGTATAATCCGTTGGATGAGAGTGGTCTCAGGAAGAGTTCATTAAGTGTCTGTTATCATGCGCTTCACCCAACTTTGTCCATTGTGGACGCGAGCACCCTTTGTGAACTGGAGTATGTTTTCCTACGGCTACCGTAATCCTCGAACGTTTGATCCCATATCTTGTGATAGAGCTCACGTCGAGCTCTCAAACTTGAAATACATGCTACAGATGGGGTTTGGACTCTAAGGAACAAAAAACCTGGATGGGCAAGATTTTGACCGGACCTTGCCTTTAAGAGCGAAGGTGGTACGTCTAGAGTGGCTTTGGCAACGCCACGAAGACATTCTTGAGGTGGTTCGAAACCTCATATTTTTGGTCCAGTGAGTCGTGGAGACGTCTATCGCTCCATGTTGCTCGGTCTAACCATTTACCCGAGTTGTGGTTGCTTTCACTTTCTGCGTATCTCAGAATTACGTAGCCCACAAATACCACAGTCAATCAAGTTAACCATAGTTGATTTGCCCTGTTATCGTTCCACGAATCCTAGCCCCAGTTACATGGGATTGGGGTCTATAATATAGATTCCATTTAAAATCACCGTGCAAAAAATGTTCTCAGCTTGTTAGAAAATCCTTCGCTTTAGGTTACGTTAGAAAAATGTCTAAGAACGTTTCCG
Source organism: Ancylostoma ceylanicum (assembly GCA_000688135.1). NCBI lineage: Eukaryota > Metazoa > Nematoda > Chromadorea > Rhabditida > Ancylostomatidae > Ancylostoma > Ancylostoma ceylanicum. The sequence goes on along the minus strand of JARK01000160.1, from coordinate 50,830 downwards.
TTCCTTGTTTAAAAGGTTTCATAAATTGTGGATGATTTCAGCGTGAAAGAGGCTACATGTTCATCAACGCCAGCGGTGTTCATGCCGATGTTCGCTGAACAAGTGAGAAACGGCTGGATGGCAAAGGACAAGGTCGACTACACATTAATTATGTCTCTTTTCCAATGAAATTTCTCGTTCCAGGGTTTTGCAAAGGTGTTCAGCAAACATGATCTCACGGCGGAAAATCTCCGAAAAACCATGAAGCTCGTTTTGGAAAACAAGAGGTGAGTCTTGAGTTTAACGTAGATTCACATTGGCGTCGCCCTTTTATATGTCTCTAAAGTATCGGGCGAAACTACTTGCACCTGCTGAAAATTCAACGCCAATCTTCTTTATCTTCTCACCGCGTCACAAAAGAAATGATTTAGGATGATTATGATACCAAATCAAAGTTGTTATGCAGCCATAATGCATAAAAAACCGCAATTAGACTGAAAGCGCCCAGGAAACTTGAGCCCAGGTATTTATAGGGTAATTTATACTAGATGCGACTTGCATGCGACTTTCAGACGCACGCATCCATTTGCGGAAGATTTCCTATGAAGACCGGTCAACGCGGCATGAAATTCTCAATGAAAAGAACGCGCTGTCGTCGCGAGGCCGTAAACGCGTGCGACTGAGCTGCGATTGCGATGCGACTGGCCCCTATTCTTCATCATATAGTCGCACGCGCGTCAGTCGCACGCATTCAGTACAAATTGCCCTTATCTGGGATATTTTGATCCGCCTCCCAAGGAAAGGAAGTAGAGCATCAGCATGCATCTATTCCATAAAATATAATGAGTGATTCATTCAGAATAATCTTGTTTTCTCATACATAGTCTATCTTATAGTCCCTTAACTGGAATGAAAAATATATGTACGGAGTCGCGTTTGAAAAGACTGTCTCACCACGAAATCACTTCCGGGAATTTAATGTGAAAAAAACTTCAGCACCTGCTGATCAGAATGGTATACATGATTCCGTGGAAAACTACCGGGATGCCCATTTATGAGCACCCAATTTGGGGAGCTTGTATGCGGAGTAGAGGCGAGGCTGCAGGTTCCCACATTGTGCACTCCCTCATAAGGGATGATACACAGTTTCTATTCTGCTGTGGAATGGACGAGGAACTCTCATGAGGAGTCCGATTTTCCCTCAAAAGGTGCCCTTATTGAATTATTCGTGAAACGCCTTGACCCCGCCCCCTGCACCGCCCACTGGCCCACCAGGTCCGGAATTAGTACTTCCTCATATAATATTTTATCACTAGTTTGGGAGGGTTCAAGAAAGAACTAGGGGCGGACCAATCAATAACCATCCTTATAATTTCAGTTTCTCCAAAAACGCAGCTCGGATAGCAACTCTGTTCAACGACAAGGTGGTCCACCCACTGGTGCAGGGAGCCCACCACATGAACCGATTGCTGAGGTACGGCGGAAGAATGCCTGAGTATTTTTATCCACGTGCAATTGGCAGGGATTACTTCTCGTATTTGAATCTCGATTTATTCGTTGTTCCGGTTGTATTGGTCGCATTGGCGAGTTATTGATTTTTTGTTGTTATGTTGTATGTATATTATATTTATTGTACTAATATTCTACAAATTTTGTATATTAGATCATTTAAAATAAATATTTATACCCAGTAGATAGAAAAGACTAGTGAGAAGACTCCAGCACGCACCACATCCGGGGTAACGCGGTACTCTGATTGTCTGCGCATCCACATTCTACCGTTCCGTACTCTTGTCCGTCCCTTCTGCTTCCTGTGCTAACCTGTCCAAACACGTGGTGATGTTTGACGAGTGGATTTTCTATACAATGGGCATTGAGGGCGGTGGCCCATCACAGCTTCGAGAAGCACGCGCTGCGACCGCGTTGCTAACGATGGAATCGTTGCTGCAGCGGCATATCTGGGTGTTTGCGATAGCTGTTCATCACTTTTGATGTTAACTTATGAGAAAATCAACTGACTATCGAGAACACCCCACATTCTTTGTCCTGGAGAGAATTCCTGCTCGAGCGGTGCGGACGCACCGCGTCCTTTTCAAGGCCGCAGAGGGGCCACCGCCATCGACGCCCACTGTGACTATGGGTGATTGTTTCTTCTGGAAATGCGTAGCGACAAAAAAAAACCGATCTAAATTCGTTTATAACATAAAATCATCACAGCACATAAAATATAGCAAATTTACAAGTGAATAGTTACAGGCAAAGGAAATCACCCATGGTGAGTAAAGAAAAATCCGTCGAAATACAGTACATTGGCTCAGAGCCAACGCTTATATACATACCAGTATAGAGTCTACCCAGAAACGTGCGGCGCAGTTCGCACAATACACCTTATCTCGTAATTTGCCTAAGGACAGTCTCTCATTGATCGTAGATCATACGAATGTTGCCGGAAATCGTCTTGTTCATCACTAGAGCGAGTATGAATAGTGGCACAACGTAGAAGATCAGCGACGGCTTCCAAATTGACGACGGTGCCGCCGCACTTGCGAAGAATTCAGCTTCTGCAATTGTTTGATTATAGAAAATTCGGGTAGTATGAACAGTCTTCACGCGCTGCTCTCCCCACACTCTCCAACTGCTGCACAGTTCCTCGCATTCTTTTTCTCTCTAGTGTCTCTCCAATTATCATCGCTGGTGGAACACAGTATATTCATACCTTTGAGTGTCTGAGACCTTACTGAGGTCTGCTGTAGGATCAGGCAGATCACCAACAGGAAGAGGTGTTGTGACGGTGACATTCCCTGCAATATTATGGATGTGATTGTGGTGAAACTCAATAGTCCACAAAGCAAAGGCTTCGCAAGAGCGGCTTCGAAACAAATAGATCAACTAAGCTGTTAGCCAGCAACGAGGAAGTATAAACGGTGCTGCCATGTATGGCACAGCTAAAATGTTACAAAAGTAGCTGGTCTCTTAGAAAACAAGCCTGGGTGCATACAGTGCATAAGCTAACACAGGAGGTTGTAGCTAGCATTTTAAGGGGTGTTGGGCGTTATATCTGGAAAGGGTGGTGCAGTCGGGATATGCGACTGGTTACTAGAGCGAATTGACCAATAGCAGAGCTTGGTCGCACTGCACTCCCCAGGTATAACGCTCCGCACCCCATTTTAAGTAAAGAAGAATCGAGAAAATGCTGAATAATCACCAACTCTTCAAAGGTGGTATGACAGCAGATTGATGTAAGAATAATTTAAAGTTGAAAGGTGACAAGATAGAAAAGCAGGATTGAACAGTGACGAAGATCAAGGTTATCCATCGCTGGATAAACAAGACTGCTGCTATACTCCTAAACGAGTATAGATGTTTCGGTTGCAGTGGAGGCGGCAATACTGCTATTGGTACAATACTGCTCCTAATCTTTGCAAAAAAGACGCGCCCGACGCGTTAATGCGTCGGCGACGCAGAAGCGCGTCGCAAAGCGTCGCACGCGCATAACTCGCTTCAGAATGAAACTTTTGCGATTCTGAAGTCAGATTCTTATTGGGCGCGTCGCGGCGAAGCTAACGATGTTCCTTTTCACCGCATTTGATCGCAAAAATTTTTGGGCTATTTTAGGAGGCTGCTTTTGTTGGGCCGTTCAGGAATTGGCCAAAACGTCTTCTATAGAGCTATTGTTCATTTTTTGTAAGAATGTAGATTATTTCAAAGATATTGGCAAAATTTGAGCGTTGTGGGATGAGTTACGTGCCTTCCTAGTGATGGCGAAACTGTTTGATCGCGATTGAATGAGGCAATCGCTTTGCAGGTGAGGCAAAGTTTGAATGTCTAGCGATTCTGCCACATTCTTGTTTCATCCTTGTCACTGAAAAATCTGGTACTACTCCTCTTGAACTGCAGAAAATACTGGGAGAATCAACCGGACGACTTTCACCAAATCAGATTTGCGGCACGCAAAACGGCAAATTCCTCAGAAACATGAGCCCTTCTCAGAATATGAGTCTTTTCGTTGCTTTTTTAAAGATGATGTTGTATTTCGGATACACCACAAGGATCAGGGCAGGGAACTCTACCATATCATGCGGGAATTTAGTTAATCCGTGTAGTTGAAATTTTTGGCCTAGATCTCTGAGAACATGCCATCTTGCTTGATGGCATAGCTACCTCACCGCCTCATAATAAACAGGTTCCTGCATGATCTTGGTTCCCTTCAACCAACAATGCTATCGCGACTTCGCAACATTATAAAAGGCTAAGGATGGGTAGGGTAGTGTCTGAAAACAGTGGAGGCATGGGTGGAGGGTGCACGACNCTGCGGATACGCCGGTAGCGGGGGAGAGCCGAAACAGGCCCAACTCCATGATAAGTGTGCATCGGCGCCCCGAAGTGGCAGAGCTGCGGATACGTACGAGATTACCTCCAGTGGGTAAGTTCATTGGTGTACGAAGATGGGTAATGAAGAGGAGAGAAAGGCACTGTAATGTTTAACTATAGTATTTAACCGAGAAGAACTTGGCAGTGGGCGCCAACATGACGAACAGGTGTTTACCTACTTCTAAACGGCTACNCAACTCCATGATAAGTGTGCATCGGCGCCCCGAAGTGGCGGAGCTGCGGATACGAGATTACCTCCCGTGGGTAAGTTCATTGGTGTACGAAGATGGGTTATGAAGAGAAGAGAAAGGTACTGCATTGTTTAGCTATAGTGTTTAACCGAGAAGAACTTGGCAGTGGGCGCCAACATGACGAGCAGGTGTTTACCTACTTCTAAACGGCTACACACCCTTACCACACCGTTAGAGCCGATTCCGGCAGCTCCGCCACTTCGGGGCGCCGATGCACACTTATCACTGAGTTGGGCCTGTCTCTGCTCTCCCCCGCTACCGGCGCATCCGCAGCACATCCAGTCGAGCACCCTCCACCCATGCCTCCACTGTTTTCAGACACTACCCTACCCATCCTTAGCCTTTTATAATGTTGTGAAGTCGCGATAGCATTGTTGGTTGAAGGGAACCAAGATCATGCAGGAACCTGTTTATTATGAGGCGGTGAGGTAGCTATGCCATCAAGCAAGATGGCATGTTCTCAGAGATCTAGGCCGAAAATTTCAACTACACGGATTCACTAAATTTCCGCATGATACGGTAGAGTTCCCTGCCCTGATCCTTGTGGTGTATCCGAAACACAAAATCATCTTTAAAAAAGCAACGAAAAGACTCATATTCTGAGAAGGGCTCATGTTTCTGAGGAATTTGCCGTTTTGCGTGCCGCAAATCTGATTTGGTGAAAGTCGTCCGGTTGATTCTCCCAGTATTTTCTGCAGTTCAAGAGGAGTAGTACCAGATTTTTCAGTGACAAGGATGAAACAAGAATGTGGCAGAATCGCTAGACATTCAAACTTTGCCTCACCTGCAAAGCGATTGCCTCATTCAATCGCGATCAAACAGTTTCGCCATCACTAGGAAGGCACGTAACTCATCCCACAACGCTCAAATTTTGCCAATATCTTTGAAATAATCTACATTCTTACAAAAAATGAACAATAGCTCTATAGAAGACGTTTTGGCCAATTCCTGAACGGCCCAACAAAAGCAGCCTCCTAAAATAGCCCAAAAAGTTTTGCGATCAAATGCGGTGAAAAGGAACATCGTTAGCTTTGCCGCGACGCGCCCCATAAGGNTCCAGTCGAGCACCCTCCACCCATGCCTCCACTGTTTTCAGACACTACCCTACCCATCCTTAGCCTTTTATAATGTTGTGAAGTTGCGATAGCATTGTTGGTTGAAGGGAACCAAGATCATGCAGGAACCTGTTTATTATGAGGCGGTGAGGTAGGTATGCCGTCAAGCAAGATGGCATGTTCTCAGAGATCTAGGCCAAAAATTACAACTACACGGATTAACTAAATTTCCGCATGATATGGTAGAGTTCCCTGCCCTGATCCTTGTGGTGTGTCCGAAATACAACATCATCTTTAAAAAAGCAACGAAAAGACTCATATACTGAGAAGGGCTCATGTTTCTGAGGAATTTGCCGTTTTGCTTGCCACAAATCTGATTTGGTGAAAGTCGTCCGGTTGATTCTCCCAGTATTTTCTGCAGTTCAAGAGGTGTAGTACCAGATTTTTCAGTGACAAGGATGAAACAAGAATGTGGCAGAATCGCTAGACATTCAAAGCCTCACCTGCAAAGCGATTGCCTCATTCAATCGCGATCAAACAGTTTCGCCATCACTAGCAAGGCACGTAACTTATCCCACAACGCTCAAATTTTGCCAGTATCTTTGAAATAATCTATATTCTTACAAAAAATGAACAATAGCTCCATAGAAGACGTTTTGGCCAATTCCTGAACGCCCCAACAAGAGCAGCCTCCTAAAACAGCCCAAAAATTTTTGCGATCAAATGCGGTGAAAAGGAACATCGTCAGCTTCGCCGCGACGCGCCCAATAAGAATCTGACTTCAGAATCGCAAAAGCTTCATTCTGAAGCGAGTTATGCGCGTGCGACGCTTTGCGACGCGCTTTTGCGTCGCCGACGCATTAACGCGTCGGGCGCGTCTTTTTTGCAAAGATTAGGAGCAGTATTGTATTTTTGGTTTCAATACCCATTTGAGGTTAAATTTAGTCATCTGGAAAAGAATGAAAAGATTGTCTAGAGCAAAAGAAAGCACTTTTGAATCACGATAAAACATAGTAAAAGATTTAGAATTGTAGGAGAAGTGAACAACTTTCAGAAAGCAGTAGGGTCTTATTTGAGAATCCACTGTTTAACCCCGCAGACAGCAATTCTTACTAACAAAATTCTTCCCAAGTTCTCAGCATTTTTTTCGACAAAACCTCACTTTTGAGAGGATTTTGCTAGATACTACCTGCAGATATCATTCGAAAGCGAAAATGTGCTGTTTTTATTGATTCAACTAATTGTAAGTTTATCTCCCTCCATACATATTTCATTTTTTACTGTCCATTTATGCTATGAATGTGTTCGTGTTGGAACCAGTGCCCGTATTCATGAACGTTGCCATGAAGGGTCTGAGTTCCTGCCCGCATAGAGTGGATGAGTTTCCCCACCAAGATGTGACAAATCTTGCTATCTTTGCCACCACCTATCATCACTGACAGAGGCTAGTCGTTCTAACACAATATACCTATTTTCGCCCTTTGAACTCGTCTAGCTTGGAAGAGTGGGTGGGTCACATCTTTTCCGAGAATGTTCATGAATGCGGGTCCTAGTGTCACTCCAAATTTCGTCTACGTCCCTCTATTCTACCTCACTCCGCTTGAACTAGTTCATTTTTCTTGAAACACTGTCCCGGAAATTGAGCTAGTTTTCTCCGCAGTTTCAGGCAGCTATTGCTTCACGCTCTGTTTATGAAAGAGATTGCAGCTGAAGCTGTCATTCAAAAAGGTTGGAGTTTGAGGCTCAAAAAAATGCCCTTTGGATTCAGGGCCTGCCCTCATACACAAATGATCAGAGCCGTTACGAATTTTTTTCTCTGCTCAATGATTTTGTGTAAGTGTAAATAGGAGAAATTTCATGCAGTTCCTTCGAAATTTTATGATGGCTGCAGATTCCTGGAAAATGAACTATAGATTAATTATTTGTGCCAATTGTTTGCTCCTCTATTGTTCCTCACCATGGCTTCTGTACTGCTTCATACAAGTTTTTAGCCCTCTGCACTTCTAGAAGCATCTGGATTGCAGTCGTGGTTCTTTTAATGCTTCAAGCGTTCCTCTGCGTCCTTTGCTATTGACATTTTGGCATCCTACTTGCTCGGTGTTTTCTTACGTAAATTTCGCAGTTATCGTGTTAAAACTGTGGAAGAAATTCTGACTGCTGGAGCAAAACAGCGTTGCTAGCTGATTTTCTTTTGTAACTCTTACTTGTTGCATGTTTCTTCCTTTTTTATTGTGACTCATCATCACCTCCATGGGCCTGGATGTGTCATTGAGATTGCCCAGGGTAATCGTATTAACGTTCATATTAACGATGAATAAGTTTGGGCGGTGTCAAAGCGTTTACCATGGGTAATCTGAATGACGCATGCGGTCCATGGTAAAAAATAGGCGGGCGGTGGGGTACAGCAATTCTTGTCCAGGAAGCTAGCATATCCTGGACTAGCAGGAAGATGACAGTTTCTTCGTGAACCTTCATGGATTCAGCTACAGGTACAGTGGTCAATTTTGTGATCACTTTCGTTCACACGATGACCCCTTTGTGATGTGTGAAACTGCGGTTCTGAAACCCAATAGTACAATACTGCTCCTAATCTTTGCAAAAAANCTTTGCGACGCGCTTTTGCGTCGCCGACGCATTAACGCGTCGGGCGCGTCTTTTTTGCAAAGATTAGGAGCAGTATTGTATATATCGATTGTAGGCGGAGCGATGCTAGCGCGTTCGCTGGTGTCGTCGGCAATCAATCGATACGTACCAAAATCACTGACGCAGCGACCAAAATCGCTGTTCTTCTTCAGGAGCATAACAGCAGGACAACGTTTGTTGAGCTCTGTCCATAGAAATATTGGAGAATTAAGGAGTCAGTACTCATAGACCCCCCTCTCCTATCCTGGAAAAAATTTTAGTTCTAAATCCAGTAATGTTTTAAATACATAGTGGCGAGCAGAAGTATTGGTACATCTGATTTTTTTGCTGGAAGCTTGGGGTCACCTGCATCGTTGAGATTACCCAGGGTAGACTTGTTAATAGCGCACAAATTCAACCGTCGTTAACGCAGGCGTCGGCGTGTTTACCCCGGGAAATTTCAATGATGCATGCAATGCTTCAGTACCCGAAATCATGAACGCTTCCGAGAAGGTTCTGAGCTTCGCGCTCAGCCAAAGTGAACGAGTTGCTCCACCAATATGTGTGGCATATCTTGTTATCTTTACCCTCACCTGTAATCACCTACTGAGACGAGTCCCTCTAAAGTAGCATACCCATTTTTAGCTTGGAAACTCATCCACGCTAGAGGAACGCATAGGTCACAGCTTTGCCGGGCAGGTTCCTGAATTCAACGGACCCAAGCCCAGGTTTTGAAATTTACACTTTCATGGGAGTTTTAGCATTTCTCCATGGATATGGAAGATGGCCATCAAAATAATGAAAACCATTATATTTAAAAACTGAACACTGAAGCTCTCCTCTAGCAGAGGCTATGGAGGAAAGAGCAGAGTTGAAGTTTTCTTTTTCGTCCCCTGCACTTTAATTGTACACTTCATACTTTGTTATAAAACTGTACTAGGAGGCCAAGAAAGACTATACGTGGAAAAACCAGCAGATTCTCGGATAGTGAGCGCTATTCAGACTAAAGCGTTACGGCATGTGGTCTTTTGAACATGAACATTTGTAATGACAACGCAATTCTACCAATGGTAGCTAGCAGTCGTGATGATGAAATGTGCGATTTCACGAACCAAGCTGCTTGCAAGCAAGGTAACTGGAAGAGAAAACATGATGAACATATCCAACAGAACTGCTCGCTGTCGGAGCCAGGAATCTAATGCCTCAGAGGAAGTTTAGCAGCACGAAAAAACCGCGCAAATGCGGGCCCAGCGGCTACTACGTAGTGGATTACAGGCAATTAAATCCCAGATTGCTCATGCGATTAGCGCCCTATGTAGACAAATGGATCGATCTCTCATGTTTGCTTTCTGACAATCACGTAAATTTGACAGAAGATCTGGATAATGAAGTGGAAAAGAAGCAGTAGCGCCTCCAGGTCTTCAAAAGATTTTTTCCTTCTTCATGAGTATCCTCAGCTTCTCTGGGCTCCTATTCATAGACCAGCAAGAGCAGGTTACGATCTACATACCTGCCGTTCTGAAGTGTTTGGTTGTTAAAGTTAAGAAAGGCTTTACTAAGCTAGAGCGACTCGATTCAGTCAGCTAAAATAGGTTAAGGTAACGTTAGCAAGATATGTTACATTATGTAGAGATATTCTTCTACTCTAGATGGGCCGAACACTCCACACATTCCCGGGAACGTTCGTGAATGCAGGCGCTGGTGTTGCTGCAGTTGGAGTGGGGAAATGACAGATGTAGGAAATCGCACGTGTCCCTGACTATAAACCGTGTATCTATCTAGAGAAGGGTTTTTCAGCAACATTACTTAGCGGACCACCTTTTTCACACGATACGATATTTATTTCATGGAATGCTGTAAAATTTTCTAATTGTCACAAAAACGTTGTAGCCGGCCAATGTTGTAGCGGCTACAACCTCTGCGCCACATACATATTTCTGTAAACAAATATAGAAATTCAAAGCACTTTTCTGCTTGAGCTGCTCTTGCTCCTAGTTAGTGCACGTTGTTATAGCTGTAAATTCCGTGCTTGAGAACAAAAACCGGTCAAAGACAATTACATCGACTTTGAGGAGCTATGGACAGGAGGAGGAAATGGACGCGGAAGGAATCGGGGCGTCGAAAAGATTGTAAGGAATCCAGTCAGATCTCCCCATTCCGATGCTGTTGATTTCCATCTTTTTTTTTGTAATCCTTGTGTCCACTATGTTCTCTGTTTGCATGGGTGGCCCTACTAAGTTGGTATCCGGAGCCGTTATACCTTTTGCGGCTTGCAGTGTTGGCGGGCCACTGCCCTTCGACGCCAATTAACCCACTCCCTTCCCCTATTCCCCTTACTATTCCATCGGAGTTTTATTTTCCAACTTCAGTAGTTGTTTCTGTTTTACTATGGACCGGTGATAATAAACATAAACAGAAACTTCACAAAATAGAGTTCTTGTTTCCATTTGAACGTATCAAGGTTTGGAATTATCCTTTTTACTGTTGATCATTGAGATTAAATTTAAATTTAAATTTAAATTTTTAAAATTTTTTCATTCAAAATTAGCTTCCTTACAAGTGAAGGAAACGAGGAAAAAAGGAGAGATCTTCTTTCATGGCCACATCAGAATGGTAGGACAATTTGGGTACAGGCAGGCAAATGACCAGCCTGCATATATGTCTTGGATAGAAATTTGCGGAACAATCCCAAAAAATGTGACAACACACGAAAGTTGGTACTGGGGAACTTTCGTTACAACCTAATATTATACTGACTTCACTGGTACATGCCCAAATAAAAAAAACCACTGCCAAAAACCACCAATCATAATTCCGAATAAATAAGTGTACATATAAATAAATGCCACTTTTCACAAAATCAGAGAACACTCAGCAGTTACGCAAGAAAGCCCTGCGGCTGCAGTCAATACTCTGAAGGAATTCTGAGACAGGCAGAACAACGAGCCTCTAGAGAGCAGAGCTAATCGCTTCGTAGCATAAGCAAAACGGACGCAGACAGCAATAGTTGTCGGTTCAAAGTAATGGCGAAAGGCAGTGGGCAGAGTCGACGCCGTAAACTATGTAATTGCCAGAAACTGGAAAGTTTCGCTCGCCGACGCTGTGACCACTTATTGTGGAACCCATTCCAGACAAAGGCGTTCAACACGGTATGGTTGAAAAAGAGGGTCTCCGGTTCACCTGCTCACGGAAAGGAGCGTTTACATAGAAGAAGTGGAGAAAAGTTCACTTCTCGAAGGGGGAAGGAAGTACTTCTCAGGGTGTTCAAATGTTCTGATGGATGTTCGGGGAAGGCCATTATAAAGACGCACATCCACTAGAAAAGGGGGGGGGGGAGTCGACGAACTCCAATACAGACCAACGATGCAACAGGATACAGGATTTACCCCTGCATTTAAGACGTCAGAAGTATCTATAGAGGGGCGGCAGTGGAAATTATTAGGTTGGTTTGGAAGTGTCGCACCACATTTTGCACTTTTTTCAAACAGTCACAAGATTATTGTTCAAGGATGGAGCTTGGTCAGCCAATTTCATAGTTGAGAAGTAGTAGAACATTCCACATTCTATTGCAAGAATTTAAATCTAGATCAAGAAATTCCGGATTGAAATATGGATATTGGTGCAAGACTTTCGGACCAACCCAATACAATAATATGGTCGGGAAACAAGAGATGCAGCGATCGCAACAAATAGGCAGAGAGGCAGCAGCAATCTCAAGTTAGCAGTTGATCCTGCTACCATTCTGCTGGGGTAGTTCCACAAGTCAGTTATTCGAGACCGCGCAGGATTTGCTTCCCACTGCACACGTCTCATCCAGTCGTTCCCAAGAAAAACTATCTCAATCCAATGCAAGAGTCCTCGGACTCAAGGAGCGAGTGTAAATTAGCGTCATTGAAGGCAAAAAGCGCAGATGCGATAACGCGTGCTAATCGAAGCCTCTCAACCAGGAACTGCGACGGAATTTCTTGCTTTTCAACTAGTCATGAGCATGAAACTTTGTACAGGTCTGCTATATTTTCTTGCTCCGTGGCGAAATTCATGAACGTTCCCGGGAAGGAGCCGAGCTTCCCACTAAATTAGAGTGGACGAGTTTTTCGAACCAAATGTCACATATCTTGCTATCTCTGTTACTACTAGTATCTATTGACAGTGACAAGTCGTCTGTAGAGTGTATACATATTTTATAATAGCATGAAAAATCCGTCCACTCTAAATACGCCAGGTAGATCACATCCTTCCAGGGATGTTCAAGGATCTCTTCACTGGTTCCTGGATCGAGAACAGGGGTAGTGGAGATTCCTCAAATGGAAAAGATGAGGGATTCCCCACGTATTATTATGTAGTTGTCTCCAATTTTTGGAATAATCTCGCCTAAAGCTAGTACCCATCGAGACCTGAAGCACCTTCTGACGAAGCCTCGATTCATCCCCTCACCTTCTGAAACAGGTGGCGTCAAGTTTACTGGGATGGTATGTTACGTTCGTTCGAAAGTCTCGCTCCAACATTTATGTTTCGATCCAGAATTTTCGGTCTGCAATCAAAATTCTTTGGCAACAAAATTTGGTAGAATGTTCTACCACTTCTCGACTATAAAAGTTCATAGATTAGATCCCATTCATGCACAACTATGCTATGTATGATTGTTAGAAAATGCAACATTTAGTTTAAGACTTTCGGGATAATATTACGTATGACTGAATAACCTATCCGATACATCAGAACTTGAATATTGGACCACGATTGAGGATAAAATCCGAAAGTTCAAACAAGAGAGGGCAACACTGTGCAGGAAATGCGAGGAGCGCTTTAGGGCCTGAAGCCGCTTGCATCATTGAGCTTACCCAGGGTAAACGTGTCAGCAATACAAAGATTTACCAAGCGTTAATAGAGGCAGCATGCATAGTTGAGATTACCCAGGTTAAACGCGTTACCAGCCCACAACTTTACCCACCGTTAACACTTGCAGCCCGAGATTTTCCTCTTTTTCGAATATTCGACTGCTCTAATCAGTTACCAAGATTCCGTTTTGATTGAAAAAAAATTAATCGACCTTCATTCGGTTCCCGTATGGTATAATACCGGAAAAAGCAAGCCCTATTTCGCGCAAAGTAACCAATAAAGCAAAAGGCATGTTTGGTGTGTATATTTCGGGATGGCGTGCGACCGCACCGCCTGCCATGACGCGAGCTGGTGATCGATACTCAGCTGCTTGTCTGCTGGAGCGCAGCACATCGCGCGTCATGGTATGCGGTGTACTCGCCGGTCACCCCGAAAATATACTCACTGTAGGTACGTTTGAATAGAAAATCGAAAAGTGACGAATATAATAAGGTGGTGAAGACGGATGAACGCGTCTACGTATTTTTGCTGTGAAATTCAGGAAGATGACGAGAAGTCAATAAACGAAACGAAAAACGAGAAAAATGGGAGGAAACAAGATATGTTGCATTTACTTCCGAACAGGTCTCATTTCTCCGTTTCCCTAGAGGTTCACGACTGAGGAACGAATCCGGACACGCAGAAGTTGAACCCTGCATTTGTTGCGTCCTCGGATCGCACGAATGAACGACAGCCGGTCGGTGTGAAACGAAGCGGGTACAGTCGATTCTAGTCCCGGCTGGTGGCAAAAAGTAGAACGCAGCTCCGGAAATGCCACACAGCAATTATTGGACAGCGCGCAAATTCTGGAGAACTACATGTCTTGCTTTGCGTGCTCATAGAAGCGCTGTAATTATAATGAAGGATTATGATCAAGGAGGTTATTCATTGAATGCTTTCAATGAAATGACAAGTTATGGCGAGCTCTTTGAAAATTGGCAATTGCTTTGTACGTAGCAATTTCGCTGATTTTGTCGATTTTCTCCTCAAATTCGATTCTTTTCTCGGATCAAGAAGGAAACACACAGAATCAATAAAATCGATACTACCATGTGAACTGAGTATGGTATTCGTGATCAGCACCCTCGAGCACCTCCCGTGTACAAGTTGTCCGAGAAATCCATTTTTATGGAGCTAGAGCATACATTGGGCTCGCCGAAGTACAGCAGAAGAAGTCTGCTCAGAGTATAGGGCAATTTATACTAGTCAGACGCAACCATTCGTTTGCGAAATATTTTCCATGAAGACTGTTCAACGCGACGTGCAATCCTCAATGCAAAGAACGTGTGCCGCCGCGAGTGCGTAAACGCGTGCGTTTGAGCTGGGTCAGCGATGCGACTAGCTAATAGACGCACGCACAGCTAACGCACACGTCTAGTTTAAATTGTCCTCATGCAAAATGTCCAGGGCCCGTATCCAGTATACTTTATCCAGTCGGATAAACACGCTCTAGCGGATGTGTTACAGTGGTTTCGTGAATCTGCTATCCAATAAAAACATATCCGTAGATATGCAAATCCACTCGTTTCGCTGAAGGTTATCTTTGTCCGGTCGATTTTCGCTTGATAACAGTTCATGATCTTCTCCATCTCCACTTTGTGTTGTTTCTCGTCAAGACACCGCATTTGCGTCAAGGAATGAACACGTGGATGGATAAGTTATATTAAATAGCAAGGTGGATAAAAACCAGTGGGAACGGACATATATCCGCTGTGTTTTCCCTCCCACGGTCAAATATATTGGATACGGCTCCAGAAACGTGCGTGGAAATAATGTGCAATCACCTGAAGCCAAATCCGCCGACCTCCCTGAACGAGTTGCGAGTACAGAATGGATCATAGTGCTCACCGATTGTAAGCACAATTCTTTTCGAATGTGATAAGGGCCATTTATACTAGATTCGTGCGTTCGAGACGCGCGCGCGTCTATATGATGAAGGGTAGAGCTGGCTATGTCGCTAACACTGCCGCTATAGTCCTCGAGGAGTATAGCACCGCGATTCGCCGTCGCTGGCGACTGTGAGGCCGGTGCGCATCGATTGTGGGCGGGGCGTCGCGGCGGCCGCCGTCGCCAGCGGCAGCGGCCGCCAACATCGGCGGCCGCCGTCGCCAATGTTGGCGACGGGCGATCGCCAATGTTGGCGACCGACCATCGCCAATGTTGGCGACTGTTGCAACGGCGCCTATCGATTATGGTATTTCGCAATCGGTCACCGATGTTGGCGATCCGCCGTCGCCAACATTAGCGACCGGCGGCCGCCGTCGCCAGCGACGGCGAATCGCGGTGCTATACTCCTCGAGGAGTATAGCGGCTACCTAACGCAGCTCAGACGCACACGCGGCGGCTGCACGTTCTTCGCATGGAGGATGTACATGCCGCTTCATGGAAAATCCTCGGCAAATGAGCGCATGCTTCTGACGCGCGACTGACGCGCGCACTTAGCATAAATTGCCCTATTCTTATCGAAAGATGACATCGAAAACTGCATTCGACACAAAACCGTTAGCCGAATGAAGGTGGCAGTTCTATAGGTTTCTTTACCATTGAACTATCTTAAATACAAGGATTTATTTACTGGTAATCGATTGTAGGAGAGCAACTACAGCACATCCTTCCAGGATCGCAGAATTCTCAGAGCGAGCCGTCTAATCGCATCTGAAACTTGCTCGATCCAAAGCTTGTTGACAACTTGTCTTAGCTTTTCTTGTCGACAAGTTGTCGGCATAAAGCTTTTCCACAAGCTGCGAACCCAACGGTGTAGAATATTACAAGATGTCGTCGAGCTTTGGGTGCGACATCTTGCCGACGAGAAAAAAACGCTCCAGCATGTACAGCATTTTCATCCTCTGGGCACGAAGAAGAACCCAAGAAAGATCGAGACGTGGTAGTATCGGAACCCTTGAGTTTCTGCTTACTGGTCCAACACGTCACCCACTCGGCCACTTTATCATCTAAGCATCCATGAACTTTTATCGCTGCGTCGCGGAAATTATCGTTACCCGAGGGCAAAAATGGTCTACATGTTGCAGCAGTTCGTTAGGCAAAGCTTCAAACCAGATGCGTTTTATTTAGATCTGCTAGGGCTGCGTACATCATTGAGATTACCCGGGGTAGTCATGTTAATACCCCGAAACTTACCCGCCCTTTAACACGGGCGTCAACACACTTACCCTGGGTAATCTAAACATGCATCCAGGTTCTGGTGTAGCTTCCTGCACCTCTCCTGTAAGTGTGGTTCGGTTTGTGATGTACTGCATAACAGAATAATCAGCCGCACAAGTAATTGCGCAAACAGTAAGTGGCAGCACGAATCTTTTCTTATTGTTTATTTAGCATCCTATGAGCTTGCCTAACAATCCCCTGCGCAAAGTTTGGCTAAATTCTGAAGAAATAAGTAGTTTTCTGAACAGATTCCGGATAGTTCTTACAGCTTGACACATGACTTTGCAGAATATGTTCTGAGGGGGCGAGTCAAGGGATCTCAACATAGCGAGAAGAGCGAGTTTTATTTTTTGCTTCATCACTCCCTTTGAAGCTATCTTGAAATTAGAAATGAATGAATAAATACAGGGTGCGCCATAAGTTCTTGCACACAATATTTAGTATGCTACAGCCGCTGGATTCTACATAATGACATGATCTCTATGGCGGTACTGAACCATCTCAATAGTAACTCAAAATACCTATCAGATCAGGGCTACGCCGCCATTTGCTCTTGTAATAACTCAAAGTTGAGAGAGTAACGAGCACCTCGTGGCGCGCTGGTGTTTCTGATATAAAACCTCTCGAAGCTTTACCTCAGCTCCATACTACGAGTCCAATCCTATGTATGACATAGCAGTTGATTCGCTCTAAATCATAGTTGACCATGGCTCTCCACCAGGATCGGAGTGGCTTTGTAGAAGAGTTCGTTCTGAGAACGGGATTTCGGTCGTGCAGTATTCCAGGAGGCGCACATGGCACAGAGCAGATTCTAAGCTTTACAGAAGCGTCATCTTTAAGCTGTTCAACTTGAGTCGGAAGCAGCAAGGTGTCTTCCCTCCAAAAATATTCTGCGAGTGAAATCCAGAGTAATTTTGATGTTGTGGTTCATACAAAACTGAAAAAAAATTGCTCGTACACGCCCTTTTCTCAAAAAGTTTCTGAAATTTCTGGAAGGAATGGAAGATGGGATCCCAGTACATTCGGTGAATTCCTCGATGTCTCCTCAGTCAACTCCAATGTTTTGGCAGGAAACGATTTGATTTGCTCTGAGTAGTGCCTTCCGTTCTAACAAGGAAAGTGCAAGAGGCCAGGCTGACAGATCGAAATGAAACCTATCTGGCTTGAATCCTTGCTTGACAAGGTCCCCCAACATATATTTCATTTTTGCCCAACATGCTAAAAAAGCAGATATGGCTGAGTGGTGAAGGTGCTGAACTGTTAAGCAGAGGGTCGAGGGTTCGGATCCCGTCATATGTATCCGTTTTGCAATTTTGTTTTTTGATTCTTTCTATGTTGTTAAAATTAGATTTGGAAGATTAGTACATAAAACCTATCATTAATATGGTCTAATGCAGGTGGTTGTGCGTTGAGCTGGGTTCTGATTCGTGATTGTCCTCTACAACTTAAAATCTTGTCAATAAGGATAGGTTTTATGTTCTAATCCTTTAAAGTTAATTTCAACGACGAAGAAGGATTAAAAAACAAAAATGCAAAACGGATACACATGACGGGATCCGAACCCTCGACCCTCTGCCTAACAGTTCAGCACCTTCACCACTCGGCCATATCTGTTTTTTAGCACGATGGGCAAAAATGAAATATATGCTGAAGGGCCTTGTCAAACAAGGATTCAAGCCAGATAGGTTTCATTCCGATCTGCCAGCCTGGCCTCTTGCACTTCCCTTGTAAGAGACAGTGTGATCGCGCTCCAAACCGTGCCGGGAGCAGCTCACTTTTCTCTCAAGTTTGAATTACTACGGAAGCAAGTGGCGACATATTCCTGATCTGATATGTGGTTTGGGTTGCTATTGAGTTGACTCATTTTCGCTATAGAAGTCACGCCATTATGTTGAATTCAACCGCTGTGGTGTTACCAAGTATGGTGTGCAAGAACTTATGGCGCACCCTGTAAATCGCAGTCGATAATCCTACGCAAGCGGACCTTTACCCATTAACGTCCGCACTCCGTTTGCAAGTTTCCTTATTTTCTCAACTTCTGGCTCCTTTCTCTGCTGCGAGACTTATACTAAAATCCAGTCCAGATTTCTACAATCGTACTCACTTAAAAGTATTGTCATGTAACCACCTAAGAAAACAGTTGACTTCATGAAAGCTCAGCTCGTAATCCCAATAATAATAACCAGTAGTCCTGTAGTCTTGATTGTGAAATTCACCAAATTTTGACCAAGAAATCCTCCCATTCTGGATTAGCGCAACCGTCGAAGGAAATAGTAATCATCAAACGAAATAATGCAATAAATAAGGGAGGTACTGAAAAAACAACAATTGATGAA
This sequence comes from Ancylostoma ceylanicum, assembly GCA_000688135.1. NCBI lineage: Eukaryota > Metazoa > Nematoda > Chromadorea > Rhabditida > Ancylostomatidae > Ancylostoma > Ancylostoma ceylanicum. The sequence goes on along the minus strand of JARK01000160.1, from coordinate 32,176 downwards.
ATAACCTAAAAACAAAAGCTGAATTCAAATTAGAATTTCGCAGCGAGAATTCATTAACGAACCCTAGCCTACCCGAAGGCGTTTATTAAACGCCCGGTGGTAGAAATGCGGCTCAGGAAGCGGGAAGGGCAAGAAGTAATCGAGTTCTGCGAAAATGTAGCAATTTGGATCCAGAAAGTTCTTTAGGCCCATAATAGTTTCCAAAAAAAGTACAATTACGAACCTTTTCTGAACTTACACGTTCCATAACACATGCAACAAACGCACTTCCGAATTTTCACTGAGATTTCATATATTCTCCCCACTTACACTCCAAAGGAAGCACTGATATCAACACCAGCAATGTTGCAAAAAGAAACAAGTTGCGAATCGAGGAGAACGGAGATTTTCACTGACTGCCGAGAAATTTACTACTACTAACGCTGTTTATGAAACTCGGAGGTTGATTTCAATGTAACATATAAATAGATAAATAAATAAATATGTTTAGAAAGGTCACGAATGAAACGTAGCAATGGGCAAAAAACGCTTCTAAACTCTATAGGTGGTATTCATTGAACAATTGTAAGATAAAGCAAAGAAGCGAAGTGTAAAAGAAAGTGGATTCCCACTAGTAACCCTGGGCTGCAAGGACTATTCCGAATTCCGAGAAAATCACTACGAAACCAGAAGCAGTCCGTGAGCGAACGCGGTTCAACGAACCGAAATGTCACTCCCGCGGTGCCCTTGGTCAACGAGCCCGTTCGTCGGGGACATTCCAAGAATAGATCGCCTCTCGAACGAACGGCGATCTATTAGCATTCGTCTGAAGGTCACCGAATACTCTCCGTGGTATCAATCGTGCTACGAGGAATTCTATGGAAAAATACGCGTTGGAAAAGCGACGAGACTGCTCGGCGGGCGTGGCTTGAAGAAAAGATGTCGCGCATAAACACTGACTCAAACGCCGCTCAACAAATAGTCCGTGCCAGTTACCATTTTTGGACGTGTTTATTTACAAATGGAAATATGCAGGTGCGTAGCGCTCTGGCAAGAACGGGTTATAAAAGGTGTCTTTGGATCGGTCCCCCTTGGATCCGAGGGTATGGGTCATGATGAGGCAAAAGGGGGCGGGTCAAACTTCTGTGGTTGGGCTGTTCTAAGGATGGGCCAACGACAGAAGCTCGGCCCGCCCCACTTTGCCTCATCATGGCCCACACCCTAGATTCGATGAGATGATCACGGAAATTACACTAGTTTTCTACTCAAGACCCGTTTCTGTAAGGCTATGGTAGGATTGCTGTAAGAAACAAAGAGAAAATATCAATTTTAGAAATTTTGGCAAGGAAATGCCAATCCGAACAAACACTATCCCTTTTTTTGCTCAGAAAATCGCGAAAATTTCTTGACTGATTGACTAAGGGGCTCTTGAAAGTGGTAAACATGAATATCGCATCCAATCGTTCGTAGCCCCACTTACGCCAGCTGTGCTTCGGCTATCACCACTGCCACTACCTCCACTTCCCTATCGAAACAAGTTGTATTCCATTCTCCTGTGTTACCCCTACTCTACCTTGACAAAAACGGTGTCGCGACAGGAAACTAGTGCGATTTTCGTGATCACGGCACCAGACAACTCTTCTAAGTGAACTCTGGACGATCATTTCTAAAGAAAACCGATCCTGTGACAAGTCACCGTTTATAATTCTGTCTGGCGAGAGGCTCGCCGTCACTCCCAATGCCGATGGTTCAATCACAGCTGCTGCGCTACTAGTCAATCAAGTTATCCAACCTTCTGGAGTCGTTAACACATTCGCGACAATGTGCTCAACCGGTTGAGCACGCTCTTTTCAGGGTAATATTTCTGCTAAGCAGTCATATTCAGCAAACTCTTATATACTAGTAAAGTCGCGAATGTGCTAAATNTTGGCAACACCTTCATAACGACGTCGAAACTTCAGCGCGCATTTCCAACTTAACACCCTAATAGAATTATTCTCGGGTAGAGAGCGTTTACAGCTCACTGAGGAAAAGCAGTTGGAAATAATAATCTAACTTGGGATCAAGGACTGAATGAAAGAAGGAATGATGCCAGTAACGCTGCACTCAAATCAACCTAAGAATTTTACACTAACCGGTTGCGGGGCTTGAACTAGACTGGAAGTGAAGCTTTTCTTGGCGCCCCTGGATCATGGACCCTTTCATCAGTAGTTTCCAAGGGAGTTTTAAATGTGCTTAAGGATTAACTAAACCACATGACCCTCCCCACCCCCCGTAAGCCACTGCATGTATAGCTCACAAACAAATTCGTTGCCTCTACGATTTTCGGATGAAGCCTAATGCATTCCAAAACACCGGATTTTAACATCGACCACTTTATCTTCTATTTTTAAATTTGAAGAATCTATGAATAATATTAAGGCATACAAGTACCAATGCGGAGATCAGAAACTAGGCAATTTCCGTACTATGGAATGTAGGCGATCAGAGACATATGCAGCATTTTTTCCTAAAGTTAAGACATTGAGGTTTTTACAAGAAAAAATCCTGGAAAATTGACTAAAACGGAAAAATTCTCTTGTGCACCTGCGACGTAGTGAAGTCCTGATTTTTTAAAGAATATCGGACAATGATTGGTGTAGCCGCACACACTGGTGCAGATTCAGAGCTTTTGCAAGAAAAAAAGGCCATGATGAGACACTGAGATGAGACATCAGGGTATCCATCAGCATTGGACCGGTCTACAGACGCGAACCCGCCACTTTGAAAGAAATTTATAGCAAAACGAATGATTTATGGGATCGTTGAACACCAAGGCTCGCATCTAGTGGTTCTTACATAATTAATGACTAGAAAATTACGGTGGAAGATCGAGAGTCTCTTCAATTCCTGTAGAAAGTCCCACTGTAGGAGTGCACATAGGAGCCAGAATTTCTGCAATCGCGGCGGCTAGCGAACGCCGAACCGCGGGAGACTGCATAATCCTGTAAGCGAGTCAGTAAAACTGCTCCCCGATCTATTTATCCATGCTAAGAAGTTACTAATCGCTTTGACGGTGGCGTTCGTGCATGAAAAAACATCCGCTAAAGAGATGCAGAATTCTCGCTGTTGGGTTTTGGTGAATCTCAGCAGTGTCCCTCTGAACACCTGTGGCTGGATACCAGTTCAGCAAAACATGGGAGCTTCAACGACACAAAACAAGCAGAAATAAAATCTCTCAGAGATTTCTTTTCCGCACTATATAATTGAAAAGAAACAGCCAGAGCAACAGACAGAGAAAAAAGGTTCGGCTCTGTCAGAACTGGGAGAATTTTTTGTATTTCTTTTTAGGGTAAATTCATGAAGATGTATGTAGGTCGTGTGAAGCTAAAAAGCAATGGAGGCGGTCCTTAATGCCTCTCATTTTCTAGTATAATTTAGTTCACTGGAAAAGATGGAGGAATGCCACAGAGAGGGAGAGCACGGTGAAGTGTTCAGAAATTAGAGAGGGTGAAGAGAAAAACGGTGTACCAGATTACTCAAGCATCGTCGAGTTTCAAACATAATACAGTGAACTCCAAACGGTCGTAGACAGATCCGGGGAACGCGGCGCGGTTTTCCTCCGTGTCTCTGCTGCTGCAGCCACTTCAGTGGAAAAAACATTCTTCACCTTTCCAGGAATTTTTTTTCCTACTAACAGTCCAATGATGCATACCGATTAAATGACCACTAATAGCTCTTAGACGTAGTTAAGAACAGCTGCAGTAGAGTAACGTGAAAAAAATTAGGGTGGACAATGAACTGATTCAGCGTCGGGATTCATGAACCGTTCCTGGAAGTTGCGGTATTCTTCCGTTTCAAAACCTTATTTCGTAATTTTGGTATGTGCGCAGAGTTGACACTCAAATATTGAAGTGGTTTTCTTCGGCAAGCTCTTGGCATTATAACGCCTTTAAAATTAGGAAAATAGAATACATAATGCGAGTGAGAAGAGGTTATGAAGAAACTGTGGAAAGAGAGCGCCTCACTCAGGCAAAAAAAAAGATCCCAGGAAGGTTCCATTCCTCCCGCTCACCCAGACTTTGCTAGTTTTCGTAGCAAAATGTGATGAATCTTGCTATCTTTACCATCACCTGTTTTCAAAAAAAGGTTAAAACCAAACTAAACCGCTAGAACGAGGTGTACCAGTTTCGGCCAAGAAAACTCATCCTTTATAAAATGACAGGTAGCTTACCATCTTCGCAACACCGTTCATGAATCCCGCCAAAGAGTACCAGCAGTTTCAATTTCTGGGAACGAATAAACCTTGCTTTATAATTAGTGAAAAAGATCAAACGCGCCGGAATTCAACGAAGTCATGTAACAGCAGGTACCGAAGTCTAGTACGAAGCAACCCTATTTATCTCCCAAAGCAGCTAAACTCCCTAAATACCTACGAAAATCGGCGCGTCAGCTGGTTTTCGGCAACGAGTCGACCGAGTTCATCGTTGCCAGCACGCGACAGTGAACAAAACAAAATGCGATGTACTCCAGCAACACTATCGATCAGAAAATCCAATGAATATCGGAAAATGTCTGGATGACGGCATGATAAATAAGCAGAACTCGTACGAAAACACTGCAATGATGAGAAGACACTGGACAACAGTGCACTTTGCGTGGACACATCGATAGAGAGATGATCGATAAGTACATTTCGATCGTGAAATGACACGACTGTGTAAAGTAACGACCTTGGCCAGCTGCGCCGATGAACACGCCCAGATTTTGCGTTCGAAATTTCTCCAGAGCTGAGTACAAGAAAAAAATCGCGTTCTGGTCTTGTTTTTATGTCCTCTGAAGAAGTGCATAATGCGGAACTATAACGACGAGTGTGAATTTCCTCACAAGACGCAATATTGAGAATGCATTATGCAAAAGCATCGTCTTTCCACCTTGGTCCCGTTTCGGAGGCTCCGCCCACAAGCTCCTCAAGAAGTGCGGCTCGAAAGCGGGTTTTTCAACAACCCTGCGAGGATTTACGCTTATTACTGTGGTCAACAGCTCTCAGAGATTTCTTCTATGGAAAAGCATCAAAAAATATCAAAAAAAATTCGAAGATGGACAGTATGTATCATGAAAATTTAGTTGCGTGCAGAAATCGACTCCTAGCACGCAATAAAAAGATCTACATACTGATTTATATACTTTACATAACTACTTTTTCATATACTCAATAAAACGGTTCATGTACTGATTTATATACCTACTCCCATCCTGTTGGAGTGGGCGGAGTCTCATCTCACGAGCTGGATTAGCTCTCGTAAATTTAAACCTCGACATCGAGAATTCAGCAACGAATTTTATATCGAGCGGGAAAAAAAGAACAATGAATGACAAAAAAAGGAAAATGGGAAGGATTTTCACTGAATAAAATCAAAGGGAAATGTAAACGCTCATCAATCGACTTATCAGCACTCGGCCGCACATTTATCGGAAAACAACAGAGAACAGCTGATCAAGACATGTTCACTTATCGTACAAACAGAGCTTTCCAGAAGACAACTTGACTGGCAGTTTTTAGAATAATGACCACACACCATTGCAGGTTTTTATTTCGCAAAATTCAACGCGAAAAAAAAACAACAACAAAAATCGAACAGACTACTCCACTCATCGCATATAGTAAGTCACTATTGCTTAGTACATTTTGAACATATATAGGAGGATGATAATCAGATGTAACTTTTTCGTTTTTTATTCACTTTGATAACCACGTCTCTTAGCCATTTATCATCGATTATGACGAGCCGCCATTAATCCTTCCATTTGATCTTCTAGAATGTGCAGTCTTTCTTATAGAACTTCTCCAAGTCCATATAGAAACCCCGATCTCGTCTTTCTTGTATCTGGATGTTAGGAGCATGAACGAAGAAGATTGTCAAGCACTGCACTGGTCAACACTTCTCATTCGTAAACGATTCAGGTGTTTGAATGAACCTATGTTTATGACCAAGTTCGTGTTTACAAGGACACCGACTCCAGCGATTCTCCTATTGTCGCAGGCTCCCAAGAACAGTTCTTCTCCGGTGTCGGAGGTGGTGTTTAGTGGCCGGTGTCTCCTTGCATCCAATGACGTCGTACCTGACATTTCTGACCTGCATCATCAGATCCACGATGGAAGCCTCTGATTCAAGCGCGTGCTGAAGGTACAGATGCTGAAGGTACTTGGTCGAATCGATGTGCACGGTACAATCAGCGTATCTTCGTTACCACAGTGCTTCTCGTTTTAGCCTTCCTAGATAACTTCCAGACCGGTCATCACTGACGTCACAGTCAGTGACTCCGAGTTCAGAGGAACACTTTATTGCTGTGTGTAGCTTAAAGCTTAAAATGAAACCCTGAGGAGAAAAACTTGATCGCCTCTGTTCCCACATGAGAGCTGGGTGTGATTTCATTGGAAAGTTAGCCGTGTTTTCCGTGAGTGGACGATGGAGCTTATTCGTTGGAGACGAACCGTTTCTCTTGTACCTTCCAGTCAGTTGAATGCATTGATTTTGGTCGAATGGATGTGCAGGGTACAATCTGCGTACAATCTGATTTCTCTTATGAGGGTAAAACCTGATTCCTCCTACATATGAGGGAGATCCGTGGCGTCTTTTTAATATGAAAAAAAAAATCCTCATCGACATACTGACGAGTTACCAGGAGGACCAACGCACACCCCAGTTGGCATGTGGTTTCCCGGACGCCAAATTTCATTTGCTCTTTCAGAGCCTCCAGATGCAACTCAAATGGGGCTTTCATACACGGTGTATATCGAAGCATACTATCTTCGCTAGAGAACTTATCGAAGCATGATGTCACCGCTTCGAGAATGAGTATGTCCTCTACATACTCAAAGCGTATTCTTTTATGAGCTTCATTCTCTATTACGCCGGTAACAAACCAAAATGGTGCGCACTGCTACAGATGAGCTTCTATCGGTGCAGGTTCCTCGCCCACCGCTACAGGATTCAAGACAATTGGTCACTCATTCAGTAGCGCATAAAGAGTCCTTTCTCGCAATCCAGATTGGGTCAACAATAGATATTTTAATAGCAAGTTACAATGTGATAAGCATATAGGAACAGAACTTATGAATCAACCTAATATAAACGTGAAACGATCGCGTCGCCGGCGCTGGAATCCTCTCCGCGACAGTAAATCATAGGTTTTTCTTGGTGGTCAGTTAGCTTACTTGATAACTAAAATTAAATTTGGTGGAAAAACAATAGAGAAAATTCCGATTTGTCACTACGGCAGTTGAAATCTTCTCCAAGGTAAGCGACTAATGTCGCGCCTTTAATCTCATAAGAAGATGGAGAGTTGCCCTGAAATATCATTTGTGGTTGGGCCTAACTAAAAACATCTGATGAAGGGTTCTGTTTTTGAAAGTTTTTTCTGCTGATTTCACCTCCGTTTCTGCGAAAACTACGGCGGAAGAGGCCTTGGCCGTTTTCGTTCCATTGAACAATATCGTGTAGTAGAGTTGCCAACAATAAAACTGCCCTGGTATAAACTGCCGTATGTACCACAAAAAAGGCAGGAAATGGAAAAAAATGTGCATAGCAAAAATTTCTATAAGAAATTGCGGCAGACCTCTTCTCACAGCCATGCTCTGCTAATAAGCTATTCGCCTTTTGAAGTGAACGCTGTTTAGTCGCCTATATCTCGGCGGGCGAAAATTCGTAGCTTTGCTAGGTTATAGTGGGCATTGCTAGGTTATAGTGGACTCATCGTTCGCAGCTATTTGATAGCAGTCCTATTCTGTTGGGCAGGGAGTTCGTGCGGTTTTTTATATTAATTTTTTTTGCTGAGAGTTGAACTTTCTTCGATTACGTATCTGAACCATTTTGTAGCTCTTGGCTTACTTTTTACAAATATCCTAACTAATTTTCTCAATTTCTGCCACACCTCATTTTCTATCATACGGAGTGTGAAGCTCTACTTCGACTCAAATGAAAACCCTAATCAACTCCCACTATTCGAGTCCAGTTGTGGATCGAATTCAGCTCAAAAGGCCACTGATATCAACGACATCTTAAAAAAGCCGTTACCGCTTAAAGGACGGCGCAGAAGCGGATGCCCGCCTGAGAGAGGTTAACTTTAGCCTCGATGATATCCCTCCTTCTGAGTATGGAGTTTGAAGGACAATGAGACAATCATCCGCTAGGTGTTGCTGTAGATATCAGGAAAAACCACTACGAATGTTGCATCTCAACATACCAATATTCAACTGATTCACTTCACAATAAAAAAAAAAACACCGAAAGGCTTAATATGAGGTGACCCTTCACAGCGAGGACGTGCGTCTCCTCTAGGCAAACCCCACCAAAACGATAACCGAGATGTTAGATTGCAAGGTGATTTTGAACGTAATTTTGATCACACTCCTCAACAAGCCTGAAGCAGTCTCTGACTTACTGATTTTGTTAATGTTTTAGGCATTTTCCAGAGTTATACTCAAGAGTTGCAGCTTAGGCTCACAAACTGATTTCATTCATTTATTTCGTCAAGAATAGGATGATAACATATATTTTGCAGAGAACGAGGTGGAGTAGTAACAAGTATTGACTTAAGTAAAAGGGCGGTTATCCACTTAGAATGCGTTGCGCGAAGAGGCTGCCCAGTGTGAGGTCCAGCGAGCCTGGGTGCAAAGGCTAGCAACTTATAGTTATATGAGCATGATCACCTATTTCGGCGAATGGAGTGTGCGGTCTGCAGCTGATGGTTTCCTAGGTAAAACTGACCACAACGAGGATGGCGCGAGCCGAGAAGCATCATCGTGGTTTTTTCGCGAGATATAATATTTCCAGGCCCCATCTAGATGACCAGTTGAGTAATGCGTCTAGCGCAGGTTGCATAAGATTGTAGTGGTTAACGGAGTACAGTTTACAATCATCCGCATAGATGGAACAGTGGTTACCAGGGGGAAGGCAGTCAGGTAAATCATTAATGTATAAAATAAACATCAATGGGCCAAGACAGGTGCCTTGGGGAACCCCACTCGCGGTGGGGTATGATGCTGAGAAATCGTTGTTCACGTGGACTTGCCGAACGCGCTCACTCATGAATGCTTGAAGAAATTTCAAAAGTCTACCACAAATTCCATACGCAGCTATTTCTGTGAACAGGAGGTCCAATGGAATCGAGTCAAAAGGAAGTGAATAAAGCATGCAGTTACGTAACCGCTGGAATCAATGATTTATTGCCAGAAGGGAAGAGTGGACATCAACTCCGAAACTGTAGACCTTTTACCTAGAAAACCATGCTGGGCTGGGGTTATCAATTTAATGCTTTTAAGGTAGTGATGTAGTTGATTACATACTATTCTTTCCATAACTTTACTGGTACAGGACGTTAAGCAAATCGGCCGGTAGTTAGGCTGCTAGATTTGTGTCAAACAATGTGGCTTCTCAAGGAGAGAAAACCAGAGGGTTTATCCTGTCTCTGGTATCGTTAATAGCGAAGGGAAGGAGCTACATAAATCACCTGATGTGATTGATGTTTCTCTGTGAAAGGCAGTAGTTTTGATGCTCATGGAAAACCACAGGAGCTTATTGCCCAACCCAATACTTCTCACAACCAGAAGAGTATCACACAAACCGATGAAGGGAAATGTTACTCTCTCGAGTATTTCCTGTGGGAATATCTCCTTTGATAGTTGTGTAGTCTATGTGGCCAGCATATGGTGGCTGTCAGATTTCCTCTTTTCTTTGCTGCTACATGCATGCTCTCTCATACGACCTGATGGCAATAGCTAACCACTGACTTTGTTGTCACCCCATTATATGACACAAATGAAATAAGGAAAAATTTATTCTCAATATTTTTTGAAAAATTCTAGGAACTCAGGTCAACACTCTTCAGAAATTGGGAAATTTATCCAAGATCATTGAGTCCGAAGAGCAGTTAATAGCAAAGAAATATAATCCAAACAAAATTACCCGATATAAAATCTCTAGTCATTCTCATGTAAAAGCTAGATATGTAGTCAGTGGACCACCCATAGAAACAGGTCATTGGGCGAGAAATCAGTCAAGATCAAGATCAGCTGCGGCAAATGGTCAACCTATGAAAATTGCTAATCCTAGCACTTACTACGATCAGTTGGAAAAAGTTTAAAATGGAGAAGTTGGATCCGAATGTCAAGAGGATCTACAAAGAAAAAACATATACAGAGTGAAGTTCCGGAAAAGGAGGTGTTAGCACCAATTGGGGCTAACGACGAGTGTTAGCACGCTCTCGTTAGCGGCATTAAGCGCTCTTCTTCGTTCTGCGCTCGAACTGGTTTATCAAGACGATATCGTCGTTTTGTTTTGATTGCCCATTGGTATCCTGAAATAGTTCCGTTATCATTCTTCCGCTAGTCGAACATTTAGACCACTCAACCATTTACAAGACTATTTATGTTTAAGAAATGAGGCTGGATGTGGGAGTCGTGGTCCCGCTAGCTGAAAGGGCCATCAAAATATCAAAGTAAGTTATGAATATCGCAGTCAAGTCGACGTGCAGTTCCATCACCCTTACACGGGCTCATGGCTACTGCTGCTTTGGGCCGCATTCACCGTTGAGATTACCCGGGGTAAACATGTTAGAACCCCACAATTCTACCCGTCGCTAACACGGAAGTTAATATTTTGCCTGTGTAATCTCAGTGATGTATACCGGCCTTGGTATCTACCACAGGCGACCCAACCAATCCTTACAACTGTGCAGCACAAACGCATCCACAACAGCGTAACACGTTGAGCAGAAATCCCACCAGCATAACTTCTCTATTGTTGCCACCCTCCCCTCAATTGTTGCTCGAGCTTTCCTCATTATAGCAGCAGTTGCTGAATAATGGCAGCAACTGAGGGAAGGATGGCAGCAGCTAGGAAGTGATGCTGCTAGGGTTTCTAATCGACGCTTTACGCTGTCGGACTGCGTTCCTAGTGCACCATTAGGAGAGGAAGGTCACATGAAGGATAAAAAAAGGTTCCGACGGTTTGCCTACTCTGCCGTTCATAAATAAAATACAAACGGGCTGCTTAAGTGGTAAAGCATTGGGTCCTAACATGAGACACCGAAGTTGAGCAAATTATTCAAAAATCCAATTTTCAAAAAAAAATCGAAAATATCGCATTCTATATGTATTCGAAACAATGCTCTGCTTATTATTCGATAATATGAACTTTCTTTCCGAAAAAGAAACCCTCAACTCAATCGAATATAAGATCGCTCACATCGCAGATCGCCATGTAGCTAAAGGGCCTTTCATACATTTGCCGCCGCGGCGGCGGCGTCACCGCGGCAAAAGTGGCTGCGCGGCAAATGTTGTCGCCGGGCGGCAAAATACCCCCATGACCAATCATTGCCGCACGTCGCTGGGCGACGTCGCCGAGCGTCGCCGCGGCAGAAGGGTATGCAAGCTCTTGCCGCCGGACCCTTGCCGCGGCGACGCCGCCGCGACGTCGCTGGCCTATGCTTAACCATGGGCGGCTGCCGCCGCGGCAAAAGTATGAAACCCACTTAAGCATATGCTCCTCTTACCTGCTGATTTAGGAAGATCACTATAGGCATCTGTGGTTGTCGTTGTTGCGACGTTCTGCCCTGTCGACCTTGATTCGTCTTCGGCATGTTGATAACGATCATTTGGGGTTTCCCGGAACCACGGCCAGTACCGGTCTGTACTCGAAACACCGCCGGAGGAGGTGGGGCATCACCCTGCGGGGTGCTGTAGGCCTAAATCATCAGGAAGTGATTTTATCATGAATGCTGTAAAGTGAAACATATAACGGGTAAAGTTTTGGAAGAGCAGGTTTCTTGTGTCTTGCACATTCTGGACCTCGAATATAAATTCTGTGAAAAACGATCTTAGAGAGTTCAATTTGTATACAAAAAGAGCCACCTATTTTAAGGCGATAATGCGGCCTCTTTGCACTTAGTCTGTGCGTGGTTATACTGCTCGCAATCAATGAATGAGCAGAGGCTCCAAAGACCACGCTAGACGCAGGTGAGGCGCTCGTGCTACCAACTTGATGGATATCACTTGATACATTTTTTGCCATGAAACCCTCATTTGCCGATCTTTAAGGGAAAAACCCATTGGTGCATAGTGCGTCTAACGCACGCACGCATGGGTCTATCCCTTTGGCTCACAATTAACCTCATTAGCTGGAAATCATCCCACTTTATGTCTCATCTTTTCTTGCAAGCTGCTATCTTCGTAGCGCTATGAAAAAGTTCCCAGGGCGCTGCCACCTATTCAACCGCTGCCAGAGCCATTTCGTTTCAATGCCAACCAGGTCTGCACCACATCCCAATAAATATTCTATCTGAGCTGTAGCGAAGGAATTAAAAAAATGTTCTACCTCAGTTTTGTCCTGGAGATTTGACAAAATCTAGAATCTCGTAGAGGGAGCGATCTCACTGTTATACTTCACTCTGTCCAAAAAAGTCAAAAGTCCCTCTCCAAACATTTATTTCTGAGAGAATTAAGGCGGCTGTCATAGCCCCGTACGCTCGTGCGCTGTCTTGTAAGCAAGCTGTATTCTGCAAATGACGCTGCGGATTTCTCAGCTCCCAGCGGTGTCCTGCTGAGAAATCGATATGATAGCGTAACCATTGACCACAGCAGATTCCTCATATTCGACAATCTCGAAAACAAATTTGCGATCGCTGTCAAAGTGCATGAATCAGCCAGTAGTAAGACATCGGTACCGCCTCATCGCCTTCACGAAGCACCACATCTCAGCGCTTGCTTATGCAATAGAAATAGAGCATAGGTAAGTATTATGAGCCTCGTAATTCGTCGATGCACAGGCACTTTTTTAAGATTTTTTCTCCTTTTTTTTCAGGATAGACTCAATAGTGAACCAACTCTCTTGCTGGTCTGACTCACTACGGTGACTAGAGTAACTCCCCCGCGTGTGATTAGTCATACTTCGTGTTTGTTTTACATTTGTGACCTACTGACAATGTTTGTAAGCTTTCGCACTCTCAGAGTCGGAAACTTTGCCAAATGCTGCCTTTGAAAAGCGCTATGCCTAAAGCTGTGAACACAACTCTTTCTTTATTGGACCAGAATAAGCAGTAGAAAGGAGACTGAGTCTTACTTACTCGTGGTGAGGCTTATTCACTCATGGACAACATTATTATAGTTTTGCATCGCCATATTTTTTATAGGAGCGCGTGTGGCGTAGTGGTAAGAGGATCGCTGCGCACGCACACGATCGGTGGTTCGACTGCGCCCCTGGCCAACCAAGCCATCCATCCCTCCGGGGTCGGTAAATTGGTACCAGAGGAGTCTGGGAGGATGAAGCATTGGCTTGGTTCATCGGATGCCCCCCGCAAGTCACTGTAAAGGACACATAGGCATTCAACGCCTCTACGATGTTCAGATGAAGTCGAATGCGTGGCCCATCCCACATGACGGGATGATCAACGCCGACCACTTTATTTTTTATCCTTTAATCCTGTACAGTTTTTACAGCCCACAACTTCAAGTGATAATCAACATCCACGGCGGTGTGCGATATCTATGTGCAGCTTGAGTGCAGCTTCTGATCTTCTGATGGACAGTTCGCCTTCATATCATTCTCATTTTGATTTTAGCAAATTTTATTTATTTGAATGGCGATATCAATTTCTGTCATTACAGCAATTACATAGCATTGCAGGCGTAGTAAACGGCAAAACAAAATTGGTAATGTATTCTACAGCGAGTTAATCTCTAGCTAAATCTAGGTTCATCATACAGATATAAATATGTACATAGGATACATATCTTTGTCAAGAAAGGCGCACTGCTCCTCCACCACTATACTTCACTACTTTACCCGTTAGTAACGCCTGTGGGCGAATGTTAAAGTTGGCGTAATCATTGCTTTGCAAAATGCCTCCAACTCCCAACCAATGGTTAGCTTTCAATAAAGATACTTCTAAGACTCCTGCTAAATCTGGGATAAAAACCTACCGACGATGATGATGGAATTCCTGGTGGGGCGATGGAATCCAAAGGCGGTGGCGGTGGAGGTGACTGGAAGGCGTCCGAGTTCGTGTTCGCTGGGGCAGCAGGAACAGGAATCTGCTGGGCAGTTGGTGCATTCAATTGACCTCGGGGACTGTCGGATGAGGGGAGAGGGATGGGCAGTGACGAGGCCGAGTAGGAGGAAGACGGAGAGTCCGATGCAGGCAGTGGGAGTGAGTAGGACGGGCGGGGTGCATCCTGAGCTGGAGGAGGTATGGAGTAGGTGGGACGAGGTGCGTCGAAGGATGGCGGAGGTTGCGGAGCGACGGAATAGGTGGGTCGAGGTGGGTCGAATGATGGTGGAGGTACTGAATAACTCGGTCTGGGCGCATCTTGGGGAGGAAGTTGGGGTGCCACTGGATAGCTCGGTCGTGGAGAGTCCATCGGAGGAAGCGGGATGGCGTAGCTGGAGCTGGGCGGATAGACAGGGCGTGGGACGTCGAAAGATGGTGCCGGTATAGCATCAGTGTACACCGGAGCTGGAGGTAGCGCAGCCTGAGTCGGAGCTGTGTACACCGGCGCGACGACGTCCGGCTGAGGTTCCCTGATTATCACCTGGCGGTAGCGGTAGCTCGGCTGACGGACGTAGTAGGTCGGCGCTGGCGCATCGCTGACGACCTGAACTGGAGCCTGCTGCACCACCTGAACTGGAGCCGGTTGCGAGATGGTGGGGAAATCCAGCGTGGGTAGGTTCAGTGCTGGGAACTGAATGGTGGCTCCTCCACCGCCGCCACCACAGTTGCAGCTGGGTGGAGACATGAGCGGTTGCCTGGAATAAGGTCATTTAACTTTTCGAAGAAAACGGCTACCAATGTGCTTTATATGGTTTCTAATTATTTATTTGTACTTTTACCTCATAATAAATGGCAATGTAGCCCTGCACAGAGAAGGTAGATTTATAAAAGATAAGAGCCATAGAGACCTCTTTGAAAGCTCGAACCACTTGAGGGCTACTGGTAACACATTTTAGAGAAACCAATAACTTGCATTGTGATTCATAAGGCTAGCGCTTATCTCTGTGAGGAAGTTCACATTGCTGTGTGTTCGCGATATGCTCAATTATTTGCAGTCCACGGATCCGATCCGTGCCTACATTGCGACGAGATGTTGCATAATTGGGAAGTTGCCGTTGTTCCCGGAGAATGAGCGATGGTACGATGCACAGTGACAGATCTGCTTATCCGGAAATCTATCCAGTGCTTCACTGCCACGTCGTTCCTTGCTAACTATGACGTTTCATGGCCTGTGTGACATGGATACCTAACAATTTTCCAAGGAATTTTGCCACCCAAGCTTTGACCAAAAGTTTCATGTTGAAGAATACTTAAGGTATTTTGCATATTAAGGTATTACGCATATATTTGGCATTTTGCAGAGAAATAATAGGTAAAATTCAAGTGGATGACTATAAGATTGTGTGGATCACTAAAAGGTGTGCATTTCCTACCCGAAAAACCAGCATGAGCAAGGATTTCCATGGTTCTACCAAAAGTTCTCAGCGGTCCCTAGAAAATTCCTTCACAGAAAGGAACTGCTCAGTTCGTTGAGAACTTGTAGGTATTCCAGCATTGACATGACTTGAATTACTAGTTCAAATTTTTTTCATTCGAAAAGCAACCTCTTTTCTCCGCCGAATAGAGAAAGTTTGAAAGTATCTTTTAGTTAAAAACGAGTTTCTCAGGAAGGTTATGCCTTGGTGCGGTTAGCCTCGAAGCAGTTTTTTTTTTGAAAAAAAGCGGGTTGTTGTGGCAATTTTCCTGTGAAATCCACCAAGTCTTCATAGAGGGTCCTAATACTCAGATGCTCGATAAAGCGCAAACAGTGCTCTTCCCGAGGCACCCAGTGTTTTCCACAAATAAGAAACATGGGAGCGAAAAACAACGGCTGCTCCATTTTCTACGTGATGGCTAATTTTCACGAAGATTACTCTTGAAAATTTTTCCCACTGGAAGATAGAACAACTGAAATAAAATTAATGCGCAATGCCTGCGTGTTTCCTTCATTAGGCCCGGATATAGGCCAACTGTGCTCCTCGGAACTAAGGCTTTGCATTCTCATCCGAGCAACTTTTGGAACAGGCTCGTTCTGTGTTCTTATCATCGCCGATCTCACGTGGATTTTGCACATCCATTCCATAATCATCCCCAAGAACACGAGATAATTTTTTATTCCGCCTAAAACCGTTAGCAGGAACTGTTTTTG
Source organism: Ancylostoma ceylanicum (assembly GCA_000688135.1). Classification (NCBI taxonomy): domain Eukaryota; kingdom Metazoa; phylum Nematoda; class Chromadorea; order Rhabditida; family Ancylostomatidae; genus Ancylostoma; species Ancylostoma ceylanicum. Next base: position 15,981 of record JARK01000160.1, on the reverse strand, counting down.
TAGCTCTTTTGCCCGGAAATTGCGGGTAGATTCAGTGCATTGGTGGCACCGAAAATACATTGGAAGTTTCCGATGAATGTTTTTCGTTCACTTGCAAGTATCCAGGGCGTTGTCATAATTAAAAATAGGGCGAATCCAGCTCCACTGAGCGAGACCTAGCACAGCGAGAAACATCTCACCACTGCAGAGAAAGAAGCCAGTGAATAATGCACGTATTGGGTTAGGCAGTAAGTATGTGCGGTTTTTTTTTAAATCTTTTTTCACTGGGAACCAAATTTCGCTTGATGGCTTATCGGTAAAAATTTGTAGTCTTTGATTTGCTCTTTCTAAATATTCTAACCGATTTCCTCAACTTTCGCCATACCTCATTCTCTGTCGCCCGTGATGTGAAGCATCATTTCGACTAGGATGACGAACTCAGATCACTCATACTGTTTGATTTCTATCGTAAATCGAATGCGACTTTTAGGCAACAGATTTCAACGACATATAAAGAGGAGGTATTACTGTTAAAAAGACGCCGCAGAAATAGGTGCCCGCCTCAGAGAGGTTAATTTTAGCCCAGAGGATGTCCCCCCCCCCCC
>JARK01000160.1:0-15251 GCA_000688135.1 Ancylostoma ceylanicum | reverse complement strand
CCCCCCCCCCCCTTCCAAATATGGAGTTTGAAGAACAATGAGACGTTTACGCACCAGGTTTTGTTCTAGGTGTAAAGAAGAACCATTAGGAATGTTAAATTTAAGCGACATCTGAGTCCAACTGATTCAGTTCGTGAAAAAAGAAACTTCGAAGGGGTCCGTACGAGGTAATCCTCACATTGAGAAGGCACTTCGCCTTTGAACAAGTTCCACTAAAACGGTATCGGACATGGTAGAATAAAAGGTAATTTCGCTCATGCAACCCCTACAAACCTCGATCAGTCCCTTACCACTTATTTTGGCTAGTTCCTTGGGCAAGTTTCCAGAGTTCCAAGTTGCAGTTGAGAGTCGCAAATTGGGTCGTTCCAAACAATATGGCTTTCTATGGGAAGGAAACCGGGGAGCTGCTCCGTCTCTGACAGCATTAATAGTGAAGGGATAGGGCTACATAAATCACTTTATGTGATTTATGTTATTCGTGAAAAGAAGTATGTAGTTCTAATGCCCCTGAAATACCGCACGAATTGATTGCCTTATCCAATACGATGACTTATGCATCCCTGTAAAGTGGCGCATCCCACATGACGGGATGGATCAACGCCAACCACCTTATCCGTTACTTTTATTTATGCATCCCTGTAAGGTGCCTAAGCAAGAGACATACATACATAGAGATCCAAATTATCTGAGGAGAAATTCACTCTCCGAGGATAAAAACTACTGGAAAGCACCTCATCCACTGCGAAGGAAACAAGCCCACTTCTTAATAGGAACAAATTTGTGCCTAGATTGTGTGTATTCATTCAAAGAAAAAAGTTCGGCTATATAGAATTGTGAGCTAAATTCCTAGCTAAATTCACCAGCTCCTAGCAGTGACTCCATACTCGTTAGGACCGTCTACGAATTGCTGTTGACCGTCCTGCTGTATAATGTTTGGGTCTTGTCCATACTTCAGTTCCGTTTTATTCGCTATAGGAATAAGGCACCTAGAGAGCCAAAAAGGAGAGAACTCTGATGAATCATTCGCGGGTTTTGTGGGCTTCTCACTGATTTTCAGAGATTGAGAGGTTTTTCATCTATGAGGTTTGACATAGGGAATACTCTCCTACTAATACTGTCTACTAGTGTTACAGTATTGGCGGAAGAGATTACCCCTTTCTGAAACATAATCTATAGAGGATTTTTACAGTTTTCGAGCATATATACATGAGAATAGAATCGATTCCATAAATATCGCACAACTTGACTTCTCAAGCTTTTCATTGGAGCCTATTTTTGGATTTAGATCCCTTCAAATTTTTTGAATACTCCGAATACTCACTATTTCTGCTGGTCAGGAATTTGAATTTGAAAAAAATATCCAGGGCTGGTACGGCTTCGACCGGCAACTGTTGATTTTGAAAGCTAAGGGCAAAATTCTCCCATACTTTATATGTGAGTGAGAAGTAAGCTTATTGTTAGATCAACTCACTGTCCGCAGTTGCAGCGGTTGGAGCTGGTGAATAAAAATGCTGAGGCAGTGGTTATTAAAAATACAGTTACAAGAATGCGTATCATTACCTAAAAACAAAGCGTTGTGGACAAAAACAAATCACTCCTAAAAAATTCAAAAAAGGTAAACAAGAATCGAGAATATTCGAAATTTCCAGAGAACATGACTTTGAGGTAGGACGAGGCAGAATCAATGCAGGAGCTGGACGAGAGCAATAACTAACAGCCAACTGTGACGAGGTGTGAACCGTTTATATAGCATATAATCGTAGCGCGCAAGTTTCATTGCCGAGGATTTCGGTTTTTTGTCGCTGTCCGCCCGCTGTCCGCCTTTGATATATGGCTACGGAACGATAACGAACCGCTACAATGAACAACAATGCAAGTGATTTATGTGAGGTTAGCAAGTTTTAGCGGCGACCTGCAACAGAAGTGATCCTCTGGAGGTGACTAAGCCTCAAATACACGTGCTAGATATTTATTTCGAATACACAACAAGGTGAGCCGTAGATCACGGTGGAGCTTACAGAAAAATGCGGGTAACTCAGAACCAATCTTAAAAGAATCTCAGCAACTCAAAGGATAAACGAACTAACGACAAGTCCAAGGAGTAGTCTCGGATCCTCAGAAAATTCAGATGTTCAGCATTTTGTGATTGAACTGCATACTTCTCGATTGAACCTTTGCATATCTCCATGAACGGAGTCAAAGTGAGCTGCATACTTCTCGACTGATCTTTTGGATAACCGGAAAAACTGGCTATTTGGAAAAAATCTGACCCAGACAAGTAGCTGATGCTCACACGGTCAGGTGAGTTTGCAGCTCTTTTGGCTGAAAGCTTTCTGTACTATACTTCTATAACTAACATGAATACCAATGACATAATTGCTTGATATCCTCTCTACTTCAAGAGCGAATGCTCCACCCTTTCCAGTTGGAGCAAATCCGACCAAGGACTCAATTTGGTTTTTTTTTTTCAAATATCATTCTGCATGAACGAAGTTTCATCACTTCCTGTTCTTACGCCTTTAATTCTGAGCGAATCGTCGTGAGCATTTTTGGAGCACCCCTATTGAGGTGTACGAATAAATAAATAAGTAAATGAATAAATAAACAGTAACTGTTTTCAGTACCTGTTAAGGGTTAATTTATTAGGTTGTCAAATACATATGTTCCTATCCAAGCGAAAAGAAACACATTTTTCATTACAGAATTATTTCAGGGGGCATGGATAAGGTGATATTCTGTTACCGGAGGTCAGTAAAGTGTGGAGGATGCTGAGGAACTTCCTATCCGCCCTTAGGAGTAACAGGCATAACAATGTTCGCGTGTAGGACCTCTTCTGCTGTATGGCAGGGTGACTTGACCTTGTTTGGGCCATGCAGAGTTCTTTCTCACCATCGCCTTCGTAGCTAACATTTCTGAAGACAGCAGAGCTTGCCAGCCCCACTCCAAATTTCGACCAGAGCGGAATTTTTCGCCTAAATCAAAGTTGAAATATTCGAGCTTGAGGAGCTAACCCTCAAGCGGCATCGGTAGAGCTACAACTGCAACACTAGTGACTGTAATATGTCAGTCTCCCGGTAAGATCTGCAAGATGGATCTTTGTAGAGAAAAATAACAGTGACAGAAACGGAAGCAGCCTCACTAACCTGGCTTCAAGAATCGTGACGCCAAGATAACGTCGGTGGTGCGTTGCTGCTCTTCTTCTTCAATACAACAGCGATTTCTCTGTATTCCTCTTGAATAGATGTCTAATTCCGTATTTCAGCAATTATACCGAGGGGATTCCGGCTTGTCTGACACAGCCAAATTTACCTTCTGAGATTCGCATGACCAAAAAAAAAGAGACAAACATTATCAGTACAGCTGAGCTCAAACAAAACCGCCAAAAGGTACTTACGTGCAGATAAATTTCAATATTAGGTGGAGTTAACGTTTGTGCAATTTTTTCACAGCAAAACTCAGACTGCTTCTGATTTTGACTCGCTGATCACGCCATCCACTCTACCAATTGTCACCACACTAAATGTCACTTTCCCTAAACGTCCCGATTAGGAACTGCAAATGCTTTGCGTGACATTAGCTTCCATAGGCAAATGGAAGTATTTGATAGCTTGGCAAACCTGCTCTTATCATATCATTCCGTAAGAACTAATGAGAGAAAGTTCGCGACAATTATGGATGAATTTGGGAAATGCCGCAAAATGAATGCTGCTTCACTCAATATGACACTCCAGAATGGCCTAGCTTTTCATTTAAGTTTTCCCATATCCATCTAAATTACTATGGCGTACTTCAGGCTCGTCTCACCTCGAATCTTGACTCTCGAGATGACGTTAATTTCATTAGACGCCGAGCTAATCGTGTTAGCAACGCACAACAAGGCACGGGTTTTTTGCGCGGTCCGGTATCGTAGGCAAGTCAAAGATTTCGCACATTAGCCGGCTATGATAGCCCCTTCAGTCCGGTTCGAATTGGCTCACAATTCAATGCATCAACTGATTTGCGTCATAGCACAATCTCTGTCATACTGACACTGACATTTTTCTTTTCTCTGATGTTATCCGTGGAGTCCCCTGATAGTGAGGTCCTTTGAAAACTTCTCATAATGATTATTATACAACACTAGCGCCCCTTCGGGACACTATGAAGTTGGGTGGGGCAGCCACTTCATGTTCGAGTGGAAGCTTTCACTGATGAAACCCTCAGAAAATTAACAAAAGAGCAAAACTAATCTCCAACTGGACTCAAACACAAAATCCTCCTCATGATTTCCCTACCAATAGTGCCGCCCTGCTAACGTTGGCCTTTCAGTCTTCTTCTAGTATTAGCCTTGCTTGAAAAGTTTTCATCACCCATCAACATGTAAAGTTACTTTCCGATGCATTAATATTTCACCTCGTTTTTTTTGTCGGTGCACTTCTTACATGCATACGAACCCGCCATGGCCAGTCACTCTCAGCTCTGCGCGGAAAGTCCTACAAATGGATGTAGCATCGTGTGAACTATTTCTTGTAACGGACACAGTGCGATTAATGACACGGAATGACTCACATTGAGATTGCTGTATCGATAGTCGAGCTGACAAGGGTTCCATCAGGCATCTCAGAGGAAGTAGAGGTTGTCGATTGAGACATCAAGGCATAATGCGGACGAGAGTTGGCAGCAAATATATGGTCATATCAAAATAAGCACAAATGAGCACTGAAGCTACCTTCAAGAAACAGTGGACTGGCTGCGTAGGACTAATATTATTCCAAACACTTTCATGTGCTAGCGATCCCCCCCCCCCTCGTTGGTGGACCCACGCAGCCAGTCCACCCTTTCCCCACAATTGTATCCCCATACTCCACAATCAAACCTGTTCGCCAGGCCAAGCCTGGCGTTTTTCTCACTATTCGGCCACAGCGGGTCTATCCCTCGTCGAGAACCAGCATCCTGGCGTTTCCTCTTTTCTACATCGGCGGACCAGTATCCTGATACCATTCTCATTGTTGGACAGCCGTGGGACCCATCCTTTATCTATGGGCTCGTCTTCTGGCGCTTTCCTCACTCTACCATCGGCGGACCTGTATCCAGGTGTTTCCATCACTGCTTGGCGAAGGCGGAATCGTAGCCTGAAATTTTCCCAATGCTTGGCCAAGCAGGATCAGAATCCTTACGTTTCTACTACGGGTAGGCCTAGTGGAATCCATGCCCTGGCGTTTTCGCCATTACTTGGCCAAGACAGACCGGTGTCCTGCAGCTTTGCTTACTGCTTGGCCAAGGAATACCTGTATCCGTGCATTTCCCCAACTGCTTCGCCAAGGAGGACCTGCATCCTGGCGTTTCCCCAACTGTTTGGCCAAGGAGGACCCGTATCCTGACGTTCCTATCACTACTTGGCCAAGGAGGACCCGTACCCAGGCGCTTCTACCAAGGCAGACACTATCGTATCGTGGCGTTTCCACCACTGCTTGGCCAGGGTGGACCCGTAACCTGACGTTTTTCTTACTACTGGGACATGGCGGACCCATCCTCCCTCGGCCATCCCTATTCTGTCGCTTTTCGCACTATTGGGGCCACGGTGGAAACATCCTCCATCGTCGGACCTGTGTCCTGGTGTTTTCCTCACTACTGGGACAAGGCAAACCCATATTCCATTGCTAGACTCCTATCATGGCGCTTTTGCGGAGAACCGCGCCACTGCCGCCAGGCCGCGTAGGGCATCGTACGGTGTGAACAAGTTGCTGGGTGTTAGACTGCTCCGTATATTGCACATAAAAACTGTAAGCACTTTCCCACCCGTGTTGTGCGAGACCACTAGCGGGGATATGAGTCACCCATAGTGCGAGGATGCCAAAAGTGCGGGTCTCACGAGGATTTGAACGGGTTCCTCAGATCTGACTCCACCTGACTCCCTAAGTCTGAGTCCTCTGACGTCTGCGCATCTTTCTGCAACATTGCCTATGCGCTGCTGTAGTACTCAAAAGATACACATGATTTCGCAAGACTCTTGTGGTCTGACCCTCGAAAAATCTGGACCCCTACCAGTCTTGTTTAGGAGGATTTTGAGGATTCGCGGGCATGCCAGTGCTTATCTGGCAGGTTATGCTGCTGCTAACACGTGAAGTACAATATTGTTGTGGAGGCAGCTTACAATTAGAAGTCGGCTGCCGCCATTACAGCATCGGGGTTCGCTCGGTCCCGACCCCATCATACAATAACAGTGAATGAGATAAGTAAGCCTTGCACGTGACTGATATCAAGAACCAAGTATGAGTAGCGACGATAAATGTGTGATAGATAAAGGGTCAAAACCCAAACTTTCATAGAAACCACAAAACAGTTTGCGTGTCTAGCGTTTATTTCGCTCTCAGTACAACACACCTAGGAGGAGGATGAGCACAGGCGAAGAATAGATAGGGGAATAACTTTGGACACAGCTGCCACCCGATGAGGCTGATGAAAACCGGCTGGTGACGACGGCAGACGAAGACTGAGGAGGCTCCATCCGATGGCCGGCACGTCGACTTGGGCGCGGGGGCATTCGCGCCAATGGCGGACTATCGGAGATCGCGAATAGGTCGTGCGGCGTTCACGACACTGGGAGCCGCGCCAAAGATGGAGCTCCTCAGACAGGACTCGCCACCCGCAGGCGATGCGGAGCGAGCGAATACACGGGACTCGGCAAAAGCAGGCAAGGCGGCGCGAGCGAGTGCACGGGACTCGGCTACCGTAGGCAAGGCGGCGCGAGCGAGACACGGCGGAACATCTCGAAAGCAGGCGGCAGTGTCTCCGCGGTACTTACGTACGAGTTGAAGAGAGCTCTACGTGTTACGTTATACATACAAATTGTAATACAAATCATACCTACTACTACAGGAACATGGGGACTGCGTTATAACTTTGCCGAGGGGAAGGAAGAAGACGGCAACTGGCGTTAAATTGACGGTACACAAGTGACTTTGGGAGAAAACAGAACGACACGCTTATTTATAAAAAAAATATTCCTTTCGTTCTTCTTGAGTTTCTGACTTGGCGGACTGTGACGGCGAAACATTGGAGGTAAAGACGGATATGGGCTGGATTACTTGTGGTAGATGAACGTGGATTGAGGTTGTAGACCATTGCTGCATGTGTTGTCGACCATGGAAAGAAGGAGGGTTGGGTTTTTTGAATTGAATGAAATGCAAAAAGGAGAATAATTTCCTACTGAGCGTTTTTTGCGATGTCTTTGTGTCCGCAAAATGACGAGGTGGAGATGTTTTTCTTCCTCGTCTTCCTGAGAAGAGAAATGAGGGGATTGAGGTAAGTGACCGAATAAAGTGAGATCAAAAGAGAAATGAGGGGATTGAGGTAAGTGACCGAATAAAGTGAGATCAAAAGAAAAAGACGCGGTCTCCGCACGCGTATGTTAATCTGTTGTGAACTGACCCATGATGGAGGGCTTTTTTTGTGGGTTTGCAAAAAAAAATTAGGCGAGGCAAAATGAATCTTGCGGTGTAGATGATGATTCGATATTTGAGCTACATATTTTTATCCGAGCTTGAATGTGCGCATAATTTTGAGCGGATAATCCGTCGAGTTAACGAGAGGCGTTTTCAATTTAGTGAGCGAGCTACTCGCCCTGCTCAGCATCTGAATGATCGCGCTGATAAATGCGCGTAGACTCCATAGACATTCTCTGATAGATTACGCTGGGAGTTTCATCGGCGTCAATGGTTAGCACACGGTCGTCCTTGTTGAACATGAGTGATGAGTGATGATGGTGCAGATCGTGGCAAGTCATGCAAGGGCTACGCCTCTTGCACAGGTTCGGAGGATGGACACCAATGTAGTTGATGCAACGACCTTCCGAGACCACAGATGGCTGACGTGGTGGACTGTGGTGGCTGCTGCAGGAGTGGTTGCTGGAGGGACGGACCTGTGCTGGGCTCGACGGCTCCTGGGCCGATGAATGGTCCATTTGATAACGAACCTAAAGTGCCTTTGTGAGTGAGGCGATGTCATTAAAGGCGTAATTCAGGGCCGTATCTGCACTCATAATTAAATAATCAAGGCGAACACCGGAAACGCCGAACTGGTGGAGAGACTTAGCAATCTTTTCTGAGGATGAGTCGTACGCACGAAAACGTGGAAGAAGATTACGCTGGAGGGTGCTTTTTTGTGTGTTGATGTTGGCGACCAGCGTGTTGAGGCTATCTATCCACTCCAGGATAGTTGGTATGTGGTCGTGGCCGACTGGATGAGTGGCGATCTCCACATGGAGTGCAGTGAGGTTATTAACCTGCGGAGGAAGTGCTTTCACGGCAGAAACCACGTGGAAAATAGCGTGCTTTCACGGCAGAAACCACGTGGAAAATAGCGAAGTCTCCGCGAAGCCTTCCCTTGACCTTTGACGGAGCTGGAATAGTAATCTCTTTTGTGATTAATTCACGAATCAAGACATAAAGATCGTGCTTTAAAAATGCATCGATATGGGCGAAGTCCCGATTTGAGAGCTGTTTGACGTCGATGCATGCTTAATACATGCTTAATATTGGCTGCCAGAGTGAGGGACTGCGCGAGCTTTGAGGCGAATAATGTGTCAGGCGAGATGACCTGTGCCTGAGATTCATCATTCTTTATGTGGAATGCTAAAGAATGCCCGATCTCCTCAACATAAAGCCTTGACTAGCTCTACCGTGATGGGCGTGCGGTACCCCTTTACTGGACTGTCATTAACCCCAGGCCCAATGAGAAGCGTTCCCGTTACCTTTATGGGAATGTCGGCCAGAAATGGCACGATTGCTGTCGCCGGGCTGGGGACTGAGGCGGCTTCTTTAGCAACTTGAGGCGCAGCTTTTACTACTCGTTCGAGAAGCTCCACGTCCAAGCCAAGACTGGAAGGGTTTCAATTAACATGTGAATCCCTTTTGGTCAGCGACATCGTGGGTTGTTCACACGGCATTGGCGATGGGGGGAGTTGCTTCCGGCTCGATTTCGTTGGCCCATTCCGTTATTACCGATCCGGAGGACGAAGAAGAAGAAACCGACCACGTAGAAGATCGATCCTTGTCCTTTGACTGGTTGGACTTCTCACTCTCCATCATACCAGAACAATTGGAACGCTTGGACACAACACGCAACGCAATATCTGGAACAGGAAAGGCTTCATTTTGTGTCAGGAGAAATCAGTGAGGCGCAAAAAAAAACATCGCGTTTGTACGTAATTACCCACAGCAAATGACGATAAATGCAGAGAAATTGAGAAAACTGCAAAAAAAAAGAGTTGCGAAGTAATGCGATTGATTTGTAATAGAAAGTTATAACATTTGCAAAAAGGAGCAACTATCGTCACTTCTGAGGTGGAGTGTACCAGAAAGATCCTCATGATGGAATATCGCGCGCACAATACGATCAAATGAGGCGGAATAATGATGACTCATCAACGAAGAAGTGGATGTGCAAAATTACGTAACCCATTTTAAAGCAGAATTTAGTTGGAGTAGCCAAAAGCAAAGCAAAGTATGATTAGGGAAACAGAACTGAGAAGATTAGGGAAACAGAACTGAGAAGATGAAAACACCGAATGCGGGCGTAGAACATTACTTGATGTCATTTAAAGGCAGCACCCGCGGAAATTTTTATGTTTGAGATTTCGCTAAATTTTGAGATTATCATGGACGATGAACTCATAGGCAATGAGAAAACAGCGTGAAACACGCCGCAAAACGGGAAATGAAGGCGCTGTTTTCCATGCGTTCAAAGCGCGGACGAGTTTTCCACTGAAGGTATGCGCGCTTAGTGCCACGAAATCCTGCGGATAGTGTGCATTTCATACACCATACCTATAGTGCTCTAGCCAATGCACCGCAATGGCTCTAGCTGACGCGTCGAGCCGGGGAAAACTCGGACCGGTGTGAACACGGGCAAGCGGGTTCATGACGTCAGTTCGATTATTTCTGGAGGTAAGCCATCATTGTTTGTGTTCGTTTCACATTCATGATGTGCTGAATCTGTACTTCACCACCCGCACATCAGCTCAGAGTCAAAAATTTTCGGGGTTGTTGCCTTTAAAGGAACGAAATTCATCCAATATGAGCAAAATAATAGAAACGCATCGCACGCGGGAGCATACAGAGCCAAAAGGAAACATATTTTTAGAGACGAGCCAAAAAAGTAGTAGAAAGGAACATTAGAATACGTTAAAGTACCGATAAAGGCGAAATAGACCGGATTATAACTGAAATGCTCCTGTGAACGATACATGTACAGTGAGTGTCAACGGCGGTGACCCGTCTGCGGCCTCGAAAAGTACGCGGCGCGACCGCACCGCTCACGCTAAAATCGTCGCCGCAGTGGTGTATCTGGGTTTTCTTGACAGTTGTTTATCACATCTGATGATAACTAATGAGAAAACTAACTGACTATTAAGAAAACCCCATAATTTGATGCCCCGAAGAGGATTCTCGCTCAAGCGGCGCGGTCGCGCCGCGTTCTTTCCGAGGCCGCAGACGGGTCACCGCCATTGACGCCCACTGTAAGTAGGGTGGAACAAATTTGCATGAGCACACGCCTAATTCACTGTAGCGACTTATTTGGCGTATTGTGGCGCCTTAGACTCTTGGACCTACACCATCCGAATGCGTGATAAACGCGGTGGTTCAGTGGATATGTTTATTATAGTAGAGAGATACTGTGCAAAAAGGAGTGAGTAATTGAGGAGCGTGTGCCAAGTGCGGCTTACAATATCGTTCTAACTATAAGTATCATAGCAAGCATAACACGGGTCAGCCCTGCCCACTCCACATGAGGTACGATATGACTGATGGTTTAAGATACAGGAAGGATCATCGATTCGTCGATGATATTCACTCCAATAGTGAATAGAATACCATGAGGATCCTCCTCTGTTGAAATGATACAAAAAACGCGATCGATAGCGGTGGTGAACACAAAATCCGCCGCCGGCGGGCCCAAAATCGTAAAATATCATTTTCGGCGCCGCGCGACAGCGCCGCGTCTGGTCACATGCTCGAGTCTTGCAGCGAAAAGGCTACCACTCTAATGAGAAGAGAGTAATAGGATTGAGCGCACCCCTGGCGATGAGGGAAGCGTTGAGAAGAACGAAAAGGAGTACAAGGAAGGAAATTACACCAATACAAGGAAGAAAATTGCACTAAGGGGCGAAGTTAGTCGAAATGAGAGTGAGATTTTCCGACTTTTGAGGCCCGTGATGGCTGTATGCGAGAAGGAATTAGGCTAGAGGAATCGGATTTCCGCAGCTCCTCTCTAGAAGCTGTGGCTTTTGAAGAACTGCCAAGTTCTGAGGGCCTTGATGGCTCAGCAGAATGATGAGGTAAGGTAGCAGGACCAGAACTAGACAGCTCCTCACTTTGAGAAGCTGTGATTTCCAGCGGGTACAGGTGGTTAATAGAGCGCTTGAGGGTTTTACCCTTAGCAGTGCGGACTGTGGCCGTCCGAACTGTGTTGTTTCTGTCACTGTGGAGTTCCACGATTATGGCTAGCGGCCACCGACCTCTAGGGAGGTTGTCATCTGCCATGATGACAATATGTCCTACCCTGGGCGCAAGTGGGGTGGATCGGCCTTGACTAATACGTCTCTGATGCCTTTCTGCGAGAGCCGATAGGTAATCTCGGTGCCAAACAGTCCAGAATTTCTCTAGAACGAGTAGGGTTTCTTGATGCCGTGCTAGCAGGCTTTCTTGAGCAGATCCCTGTGGTGGATAATCCAAGTCCGTCAGTGCTCCTGGTATGTTCAACAAGAGTGTGACCTGAAAATTGAAATTAATCGGCCTGAGAGGAATGGCGTCCGTTGATGACGCTAATGATGTCAAGGGCCTACTGTTAAGAATGGCCTCAATTTCAAGGACAATCGTATGAAGTTGCGAAAGCGGTAAATTTGAGCGTGCCACACACTTACTGAAGGCGGATTTGAATAAACCAACCAATCTTTCATAGAAACCACCCTTCCATGGCGAGAGAGGGGTCAGGGATTTTTATGAAACAATTTGTTTACTCAGGTAGTCGTTGACCAGATCGTTTCCTGAAATCTCTAGAAGTGTCATCTGAAGGAAATCGTTCGCGGCAACCAATGTGGAGTTGTCGCTGATGACGGTGTCTGGTACACCACGACGTGCCGCAAATCGACAGAAGGCTAGGAGGAATTCCTTTGTGGAGTTGTTCCCGAGATTCTCCGGATGGACGGCACGAGTGGCCATGCACGTGAACAAGATACCTAAACTTTCGGACGAAACAATTTGTTTACTCAGGTAGTCGTTGGCCAGATCGCTTCCTGAAATCTCTAGAAGTGTCATCTGAAGGAAATCGTTCGCGGCAACCAATGTGGAGTTGTCGCTGATGACGGTGTCTGGTACACCACGACGTGCCGCAAATCGACAGAAGGCTAGGAGGAATTCATTTGTGGAGTTGTTCCCGAGATTCTCCGGATGGACGGCACGAGTGGCCATGCACGTGAACAAGCATACCCAAACTTTTGGAACGGAGTTCATATCGTCCAACGCCTTAATTGAGCCTAGATAATCCAAGCCAATTTTTCGGAATGGGCGTGACCTGTTGACTCGAGCTGCTGGAAGATGTGGCATGTTTGGGTCTGTGTAACGTAGAGCGTTGTGCTTTTACACGTGATGCAGCTGCGCAATACCGAAGACACTGTTAAACGAAACGTAGAGATGAAGTATGTTTGTCGTAATGAGGCGATTGTCGCGTTTGTTCCTGAATGGAAAACTTGTCTATGTTATTCAATGATGATCAATCTCGTGAAGCTGTGGCTAGGAATCAACAGTATGGGATTCTTATCCACTGCAGGAATGCGCGAATTCGCGAACCGATGAGAACAACGTATAATACCATCTTCACAATGATACGCATTGAAGCGCTCAAGTGGCATTTTCAATAGAATATGGTACGATTCAGCACAATGCTGTTTTATAAGCATCGCTGTAGCAGCTTTGCCTCTATCAGCTATTCTTGTTTTCAAATTTATTAACCCATTGACGACCGCGTGGCTTACCGGTAAGGCAGCCAGCAGAGTTCCAGACGCGCGGGCGGCGCGGGCGGGTGGGAGGTTGATTTGATAACTATCGATCAGCCACCTAGGCGGCTGAGAGCCGCTACTTTGAGCGGGGCTCAGCCGCTACTTCTAGCGGGGCAGCGCCGCTCGAGCGGGGCTCAGCCGCTAAATGGCGCGTCTGCCATACGCTAACAAGCTAGCTAACAAGTCAGAGCGTTCTGAACATATCAGCTTGCAAGTCAGAACGTGTAGGACAGGCCAAGTTATCAACTTTTGTAAAATTTCAACAAAGCGGCACCAGACGCTAGGGGCGGCTCTCGGACGCTCAGGGCGGCTCTCAGCCGCTCAATGCAGCGGCTCTCAGACGCTCAAGCGGCTCTCCCTCCGCCCGCGCCGCCCGCGCGTCTGGAACTCTGCGGGCTGCCTAAGCCGCACTTTTTTGGTCGCGTGGGACCGTGTACCTCACCGGTAAGTCACACTCTTCTAACAAAGTGCAGGGCCTCAGATTCGTGACATTTCACTGTAATTTTGCACGAAATCTATGCATTACATCCAAACACTGTTTTAGTACTCATGGTTCGGTACATACTACTTTTCAGTTGCAACAAAAATCTTGTAAAGGATGAGGTTTTTTGGAAATGAGGAAACTGAATCACATATCCTGTGTAGTGAAAGGAAGCTATCTTTGTGAAAGTGAAATTTCCTGCACAAAAACACTTCAATACATCTCGCTGAGTTGAGATAAGGGCATTTAAATGCGTAGTGATAGTAAAAATAATCCAGTGATAGTAAAAATTTTCTAAAACAAGATTCCAAATTAGTTTCTTGTAAGTATCCATTTTATGTTTAGTATATCTGTAATAATTATTGTGGCGGTCAAGGCACAGCAGGCGGGAGAGATCAAATATGAACGAACTTCGCGCGATAAAAGGAATCTGGATCCGTCCAGCATTGAGCACCAGAGCACCTCGCCGCTCCCCATCTTCGTGTTCACCCATTACCCACATCAACACTCTCACCGACCCAGTTGTAAAGAAATCGGAGAAGAGAAAAAGTTGTGATTATCCATGAGATCGATAACTTTATTAAAAATGGCTGTCATATTCACTGTCGTTGGTGTCTTTGATGCCAGCCGTCGCAGCCTGGTAACCTTCCATTTCCACTAACAATGACTTGCATGCACCTATTATTTCTTTATTGATGAATATCGGCTCTGAAATAAAGAGCTAAAACGATGAAGTACAAGTTGAAACAGGGAAACGTACAATTCTCGCGCGATAGCAACACATATCCTTGGCCCCCAGTGCATCCGGCAGGCCTTCTCATATTCAAGCGCTCGTCCGCGAGCAGCATCTATCGCCCCCAGCTGGCAGCAGAACTTGACCAAGTTGTAGAAAGTATTCGCATGGACATAACATTCAATAAGTAATTTAATATGTACATTGATCATCTAGACTCCCGTTGATTTCGGATAGACCGAGGAGGCGTCACCTCTCCTTCCATTTGTCTCTCTCACGTGCCAGAGTTGTCGAACGGTTTCTGTTTCTGGGATAATAAAAAGATTGTAAATTTCTTTGAAAGACTTCATGAAAAAGTCTGAACATTTGATTGCCTGGTCGAAGATCTTCCAGTTGACGACGCGATGCATCACGTGTCCGGCCCACCTGATCCCACTTAACTTGAAGTAAGCAGCAGCATTCCTAATCTTCGACTATTAAAGTAAGGTATAACTCCGTATTCATGAGTTGAGTGTGCTCACTTGAGTGAATCACTCCTAGCATAACCCTCTCTATGGAGCATTCCTGGACGCCGACCGCATTCTCATCATGCTTATGTAATGCTCAGCTTTCTGAGCCGAACGCTGAAGCAGGGAAAACCGCTGTGTTGAAGAAGCGGGAACAGAGTCTCGTGTTTTTTGCTGTACGTTCGCAAGCGGTTCGCTTCTGTCCAGTTCTGGAGCAAGGTTGTTGATGATTTATAGTTCATCAACCAAATATTTCTTCTAACTTGTCGGTCCAAAAATCAAGTGTATGTTTAGCCATTGGTTCTTTTCGACCAGAAGTTGTGCTTAGGTATCCAATCACTCAACTTGGAGTAACAATTGCGCAGTCGGGGTCGACCCCAGGGTAAAGCACGAGGTGCGATTCGGGGATGTCAAATACGTACCCCCCCTTTGGTTCTTACAAACTCGACCACGCCCACCTAGCTAGGCCCCGCCCCCTACTTGCAGTTTTTAGGT